>BPLS01026273.1:0-10797 GCA_019656275.1 Rhododendron kiyosumense
AGAGAGAGAGAGAGAGAGAGAGAGAGAGAGAGAGAGAGAGAGAGTGTCCAAGCATGAGCATGAAAAAGATCAAATACTGGACACGTTCTCACCAACTGCATTTGGAGGAATCTCTAGGTAATGTGAAACAATTATGCTACTATCAGAAACATTAGCACACACAGTCACACAAGCTCTGTGAGGTCCACACAGCGTTGTGGGGACTCCATACTTGATAGTGAATTTGTTGCGTTTAATAGAGTATTATTCAATTTGGAAATCCTTTTCCTGGCCTTCTTTGATCTCGCACACTCATAGGCAGACACGATCGCAACGGCAAAAGGTAACATCACAAAGGCCCACATGATCACAGAAACCAAAATGGTTTTGGCTTCAACCATCGTTTGCTTCGGTGAGACAACAATGATGGAATACGTACAAGTGAATGCCATGGTCATGATCCCCAACAACGACATCACTGGTAGAATCCACCCCAAAGCTCTTCTTGGCCTTTGTCCAGTGGCCATTAGGAGCCATAAGATTAAAGCCAAGGACAGAAGGAATCCTACCGTGTTGAAATACATGAAGCACGAGTATGATATTGGATATTTATAAGCAAGTATAGCTTTTCTGGCTTGGTGTTCTTTTTATCTTATTGCCAAACACCGCTTGGAGGGTTCACACCCACTTGGAATGTCATTGTTGCAAACAACGATGCTTCAACCATTAATATTTGCATTAATTTCTTCAGCCTTGGAGACCGAGTGAACTCCAACATCTATCTCTGTCTCTGTCTCTTAGCCCCACTGCATGTAGCAATTTTTCGATGCGAACATCCAATTCTTCTCTATGTTGACGATTTTGCACAAAGAAATAAATATCCATCGCCATCCACCCAGCCTCATTTATTGCATTCACATTTATTTTAGTACGGTTAAGTACATGTTCGACAATCTAAAATACATATATACCGGTCTCACGATTAGATAAAAACAAAAGATAATGTAGATACTCAGAAAAGGACAAGGTCAATAAGGTACTGTAGATTTTAAATTGAGTGAACGTTTTTTTTTTTTTTTTTTCCAGTTTTTGATCCTAATTTTTACATCTTAAATTTCTCTCATCAAGACTAATTGGAAATATGTAAGATTGTGATGTAAAACTAACAAAAAAAGTTAGAAAAAATAATAGTAGATTAAAAAATTATTTAGCCAAAACCTAATTAAGGCCTCTCTCCCAATGAAGGCTCTTCACTTTTAATCTCAGATCTAAGGGGTTTTTAATAGGTTTTTCATGGGTTCTTCTCTTTCTCTCTATTTCCCTTCTTTTTCATGGAATACCACCACCACTAGTGTTCCAAAGACAAATCCTTTTGGTTGGCTTGCCGTCGCCACAACTTAGGGAGTTTGAGTTTATTTTTGTTGTAGTTTTTTCCCCCCTTATATTTTGATTTGGTTTTTGAATGACATTCCACAGTTCTTTTATGCTACTCTAATTTGAATTTAGACAACACTTTGGACCTTCAAAGTCATTATCTTTGACTTGTACTATTGTCGAACTTATTTTCGAAATTTGCTTTGCAATATCCGTTAGGGAGCTTTAGGCTTGTATCTAGGTCTTAGATAATATATAGTCTTTTTCTTGATTTTTTTTGTTTTGTTGTTAGAAGTGTTATTTGTTCTTGTCTCAGTATTTTAGGTTAGAATCCTCAGTATGTGTCGCTGGGTTTTATGAATGTTCCATGGATGAAAAAAATTGCCAAATATTTAAAAATCAATGTACATACCTCAAATCGCTTATCGAAAACAGCTATGTGCAATATGGTATTGCCATTGGCATCCTTAGATTGTACAAATTTGGGATCTCTGATAATCTTTAGCAACAGTTGCGGACTCTCAAGCTGATTATAGTTTACACACAAGTGCAAAATGGTGTTGCCTCCATTTACAATGACTTGAGCTGCACGGGGGCAAGTTTGAACCAACTTTTCCAATACGTCGATTTTGCCTTTCATCGCAGCAATATGAAGAGGGTTATTGCCATCTCGATCACGAGCCATGCACATCTTTGGGCTAAGCTCCACTAAAGCTTCCACAATCCTTAGCCCCATTAGCGGATGCTCTATGAAGGGCCGTGCCTAGCTAGTTCGGTATCTAAAACTTCGGCAAGCTTTGGTTTAGTTTTCAGAAGTCTAAGAACAACTTTTGCTTGCCCTGTTGATGTAGCCACGAGAAGTGGATTTTCCCCTTTGAAACTTCCCACCAAAATTTTATCCATAATGTAAATTAATTATCCTCTGCAATTATTTTGTGTAGCAATTCTAGATCCCCTCAGAGCATCCGAACCAACATATTTAAATTTTGGACCAAATTAGAGAGCAAAAAGTCACTTTATTACTTTAGCTACTCACTTTTAAAATATCTATTGCACCAGACTCTCTACATTTTAAGTTATCCCATTAAAATATTATTTCTCTTATTTTGAAAAAAAAAAAAGATAAACGGAAAAAGTAAACTATCCCACGGTTCCCACCCAGTGCACCCACCCACCCTCACTCACTCACTCACTCTCTCTCACTCTCTCTAACTTTACTCTTCTTCTCATTGTTCTCAACCCCAACCCCAAATTCCCAAAATTCCAGCGAACAAAACCCCAAATGGCCAAATCATTCCGACGCCGACTTCAACCCCCCCCTCACACCTACAAAATCACCCCCTCCGATCAACCCCCCTCTCGCCTCTGCCTCTTCTCTCTCTCTCTCAACGACAGTCTCTCTCCGGCGACTTTCTTCACGGGCTGAGCTCAAAGCCGCCATCCGAGTAGTAGCGGCTATGGGAGCAGATGAGGTACATATTAAATGGTAAAATAATGGGCAATCTGATGAACAGTGCCTCGTGAGAAAAAACGAGGCACTGTAGCAAAGTTAGATCTTTGTAAAGTAGTGAGGAAGGCCACAAGGTTGAAGCTGCTGATTTTTCAAGTTTTGCTCGCCACTGTAGCCAAAAAAAGAGGAGTAGCTAGACAGATGCGGATGCTCTCAGAATCCGCAATGGTAATAATCAAAATCAATAACCATAATTTGTCACGTCAGTATTTGATTATCCATTTAGTCCATAATCAAATTGAACAACCTCTACCTCCACATTAGTTATTTTTACATCCCTAACAAAAAAAAACTCCCACAATACACAATGCATATTTGTCCAATTGAAAACGAGTTTCAATCATGCACCGACCACACCAAGTTATTCATCTCAATGAGACAATTCCAAAACTGAAAAGCTGGTCGCCAAAAATATTTTCACGCTCCCCCACATATCACCTAAAGAGGCTGCGCATGATATCACACGCCTTTACTCGATTTGGCATGTTCGGCACGTGATGCGAGTGGATCTCATGTGCAGCCTCTTTAGGTGGCACGTGAGGAGGTTTAAGGCGACTGGCCTTTCAGTTTTGGAATCGTCTTGTCGAGAAGAATAATTTGGTGTGGTCGGGCGCATGATTGAAACTCGTTTATAAAAAATCCAAATTTGGTTATTGAATTTTGGTTATTGGTAAAAGTTGTTAAATTTGGTTATGGAATGAGTAGATCTTGATTATTTGCTAAAAGACTTATAACTTAATTTGCTTATTACAATGTGGGATATTTTTTGAATATTGTTGTTAAATTTGTTTATCCACATCTATTTGCTTATCACAATGTGGATGCTCTTATTGCTGCATCACAGAACAATTCCTCCATTCTCTCTAAGACACCTTTTCCCTCTCCCCTTTAATTGCTGATCCCCGACCTCTTATTGCCGAATATTCTGTAGGGACAATTACGGGACAGTGGAGGAGACCCGGTCATTTTACCACTTTAATGGTCTACAATTTCAAAACTACCTATACATGGTGACTGCTAAAATAATAACCACAAACGTGGTAACCATGACTGGAGAAGACTCATTTGCCCCTCCTTCCCATAGGTCACTCCTGAAAAAAGAAAAGGCAGATCTCTTTCTCAACAAATCTCTCTCTCTCTCAACAATGGTAGATCCTTGTTAGTGGTAGCATTGCCCTTTCTACTTCGCCATGTCCATAACCCTCGCCCTCTTATCTCTGCATCCATTCATTCCCCACAAAAACTCAACCAAATTCCATCACTGATAGGCGCGTGATATCTTGGATATGAGCGCCTAAGTAGGGCGTTTTAGCGAGTTAGAGGCGCGTTTTATTCCATTTTCCACTTGATGGCGTGCTTTGTCTTGGTTTTGTGTTCTTTTTATTTTCTCAGGTAATAAGGCGGATTTAGCGCCAAGGTCGGAATGAGCGGTTTTGAGGCCGGTTCATACATTGTCGGGATGCCCAAGCGGAGGTGTAAATGTTGGGTGATATCGTTTGCATGTCAGGTGGTCAAAACCCATGCAAGGATCGAAAGCTAGCTATTGTGCTTAGCGGCATCGATACTATAATTTACTGTATCGATACGATGTGGTCTAAAACTGGTCCAAGGTTGAACAGGAGTAATTGTATCGATACTCCCATTTACAGTATCGATACCGGCGGCCACAACGGAAATAATCTTTGTTAATTACGTCAATGCAGGAGGCCAAAGGGAAAATAATAATTGTTAATTACGTCGTTTTCCCGTTTATTTTATTTCGGAATATTGGGGTTTTTTATAAATACACCAGAGAACTTTGTTTTTAGGGTTCGAACATTACGTAGCAGCTTTCTTTTCACGTTTTTTCTTTCCAGAGCTCTTTCCTTTGAAGTTTTCAAGTTTTATTCAAGAACACACCTTTAGGTAACTCGTTTCAATTTTTGTTCTTAATTAAAGTTGTTCGTTGGTATTCACCTAGTTGTTATCTCTCCTTTATTTTCTTTCTCCAGTAAAAGAAAGCATGATTAATTCTAGGGTTTTATTCCGTTTATTTTTAATAATGAGTGAGTAGTTTTTCTGAGGTTTGGTCGCTAGGTAAAGGCGCGCCGCGACCCAATTAGGATTCCTCGCGATTTTTCTGTACATTAATTTAATTAAATAATTTTAGTTGGTGAAAACTACGTTCGTTGGACGAATCCTAGGCATTGCCGGGACTCATGTGAGTGGGAACGGGGGACCAAAACCTGTTCGCCGCTGTGTACGGGACCGGCAACCTTAGGATTCGCATCATTCGGAGTTTCCAATTCTCCCTAAAATTTAACCATTTTTTTGGAATCTTGAAAAGCGAGTGGATTCTGATTGGGTAGCAAGCGCCGGATTCCCTACGACCGTGCCTCTCTTTTTAATCATTCAAGCAAGTCATTTGTTAGTATTAGTTAATTAATCAACCAAAAGACAAGGGGTACCTAAGAGCTAATTTTGATTCTACAACTCGAGGTTCCACAGCACACACTTCACCATTCTTAGTGGATTCGACTCCGGTCTTACCGGATATTGTGCTGCATCGGTCTCAGCCCTACGCTTGGGGCAACCCATTAATTTAGGACTAGGAAATCGGTCAAGCAATCACCCCAAACCCTCCTCCCTCACAACCTCTACTTTGTCGCCTCCCTCACTCTCCGCAAACATGGCTTCACCGCCATAGTCACCCTCCTCCAAATCTCCCCTGAATAGGAGAGACTCAGTTCAATTGAGATCAACAACTTGTTGGTTTCGAATCCGGATTTGTTTCTTGGTGGACCCATTTTGTTCAACGACGTTCTTGGGCCTTTCTCTTCGTCACTCGTTAACGAAACTGATCGAGATTGGGGAATCACTCAGCCATCCGTCCATAATTATCATTTTCTTTTATTCCTTTTCTGTTTGTTTTTTAGTTTTCAGCTGTAAGAAGGGGAGATGAGTGAGAGATGAGGGCAAGTAATTTTGTAGTGAGAGAATAAGGATCAAACATTCCCATTTGTTCCGGATCCAATCTATCAATACAATTCCTTTTCTTCTTCTTCTCACTTCATTTTGTTGCAATTTCTTTTCATTTATATCACCAAGCTTATCAGTTCTAATAGTTTTGTGTCGTTTGCAATGAAATGAGATTGAAAATAGTTCGAAATCAAACATTTTCATCGATATATGCTGTTGATTTCAAAAAGGAAGTGGATTTAGATTTTATAATATTAGAATTACTTTTTTTTTTTTTTTTTGGAGATTAAAGAAAATAAGGTTTACGACTATTAACTCTATGGCCAATTGATTAACTATAAATGACTATGTCGAGTAAAAGTGAGGATCAATCATTTTGTTAACATACAATCATTTTGTTAACATAGACCAAGTTATATTTTCTAAGAGAGCTTTGTTCTATATGACTGATCATTCTCTGAGATATAAAAGAGCAAATCATTAATTATAAAGGACCACGTCGCATATTAGTAAAGATCAATCTTTCTGTTAACATGGACTAAGTCATTAATTACTAATGACACACGTTGAGTATTAGTAAAGACCAATCTTTCCGTTAACATGGACTAAGTCATTAATTACTAATGACACACGTTGAGTATTAGTAAAGACCAATCTTTCTGTTAACATGGACCAAATCATATTTTTTGAGAGAATCTTGTTTCTATTGTCTGAGGTATAAAAGAGCAAGTCATTAATTATAAAGGATTACGTCGGGTATTATTATAGGCCAATTTTTCTGTTAACAAGGATCAAGTCATATTTTCTGAAAGAATCTTGTCCCTATTGTCTGAGGTATAAAAGAGCAAGTTATGAATTATAAAGGACTACGCCGGATATTAGTAAAGACCATTATTTCTATTTTAATTTTGAAGGGCTACATCAGGTATAAAAGATACATAGTTGTTCAAATCACGAACAAGAACACAAATTCAAACATATTTTTGATAGAAATTACAAGACTCACGATTCTGTTCACATAAATCAGACCCACAGTCGATACACATGATTTCTGAAGAGTTTATGTTGTACATGTTGGAAGACAATGCTACAGTTCTACCGCACATGTCCATCTCGCTCTAAGGCCCAAAAAAATACAAAAAAAAAAAACAAAAAAAATGGAGTTCTCATAAATTTTAAAATAATTTTTTATGGGTCCTTAAAAAAAATCAACTATAACAGATATCATCAGTAAGTATTTTTTTTGAATTTAAAGGCAAAGTTGAGCAGTTAAATAATTTCACCTTACGAATCTAGAAAAAATACTTACCGATAGCCTTTGGAACTTTTTTCTTACAAGGCCCTATAAGAAATTATTTTTAAATTTATAAATATTTTTTTATATTTTTGTGAGATTCGGAATGGATCCCACATGTATGAGTTGGACATATGTGGTGAACCTAGACTTTCTATTAAAAGAGGAGAGAGACGTACTCCCTCCGTCCCTTATTTATAGTTCGGTATTCTATTTTGGGCTGTCCCTTAATAAGTGTCCATTTTGTAAAGTTAGTGGGTAAAAGTTGGTGAATTGTCTATTTTGTCCTTAAAAGTAGATTCTATTTTGAAAAGTAAGTGAGTAAAAGTGTAATAATGATGGATAAGTAGGGAAAGTGGAGGAAAAAGTTGATGTAAAAGATGTAATGATAATGCCTTTTAATAAATTGGAGTTATGAAATAGGACAATTAAAAAGGGACGGAGGGAGTACAAGGTAGTGAAGGACGTGCGAGAATAATCAATTTGTTGGCTGTTAAAGAAATGGGTAAAATTGTAAGGCCCCGTTCCGGAACCATAAATAAGTACTTATTTTTTAAGAAGGCAATTTTAAGCTCCAAAATTATGTGCTTATGCAAATAATTTTTCTATCACTATGGATCTTGTTTGATAGATCTTATTGAGATCTTTAATACGGTACAAAAAAATTGAAAAATTATTTTTCATTTACATTATTTTTGAGTTTAAAAATGTGAAATAAATACTTAATTTTTAAAAATGTGTTATGGAACGGAGCCTAAGTTTGCAAAGCCTTACCATGCTTTGGTTAATATTCTTGGGCATAGCATGCCTCCTGTGATTTCAGAACTCCGTAGCATCAAGTACAGACAGATATTCATTCTTAACTTAATTTGATTAATGTTTCGTTTTCTTCTGCACATGAACACCACACCATTCAGTTGTGGATCCAAATTTGTTTATGAAGTCATGACCCTTGACTTCACAATCTTCATAGAAACCTTATCTTTTTGGTATCATCTAGAAGTAGGACCCAAAAAAATCAAGAAGACGTCGCGACATATTGCAAACATCATGGTGACATCACACAAGTAGGGATAGGGCCAAGGAAGGATCAGTAGGGGTGGTCGCCCCTGCAAGAAGAAAAAAAAACACTAATATTATATGTAAAAAAAAAAATTCTTATGAAAGTATATAGGCTCGCCCCTGCGTGGTAAAATTTTTGACTCCATCCCTGCTGACACAGGTGATGTCATGTGGATGACATCATCACCACATAAATAATCGCGAAGGAAATGTTGAGGCCACAAAATCAGGCGGGCGGGAGAGGATCTGTCCAGTTTGCACTTTCAACCAGTCCGGTCCAGTTTTGGATCATCCGTGGGTCTTTCCTGGGCTCTCAGCAATGATCTGAATCATTTACTTTTTAAAACACGTTGAAAATATTGATCATGCCAAAAACCATGTTGATCAGATAGTTTTTGATATAATTTACTCCTATTACATATTGTAGACCTCACTTTTTGTGTGTGACATAGTGTGTGGTAACTGCTGTAGTATTCATCATCCTTTTTTTCCCAAACGGCACTGCAGTATTCATCTTAGATAGGGGTATAATATTGATTCAGTAAGGTATAATTAATGAACGGCTTTGCAATGGAAAGTGCTTGGCATTCACCAATTCAGCACCTTGTAACTGTAGGGCCAATTGGCCATGATAAGAAGACTGATCTGATCTAAATGATCCGACTGTACCGAAAATTTGAGTTCGTACACGGTTAATGTACCTTTCCGGCACGGTACAACTCATGAGCTTGCTCGTTTGCACCCATGTACGCTCGAAAGTACGTTGAGCTCACGGGGTTCAATTTTTTGTAAAATCATGGGTTGTCCGCCTCAATGGCATAAATCGAGCTGCCCCAATAGCTTAATACGTGCTTCATTTCATTTAAGGTGGTGACTTGGTTCAGGATTTCATATCTCTGAAAAATCTTCTAGGCATTCACAACCTTTTGTTTCGCCCTTAAAAATCAAAATATACTTGATATTTGTTTTACGGTTCATTCTTTATTATTTTTGAATGTTGTGTGTGTTTTATCCTGTACTAACAAAGGCAAAAAAAATTGAAATAAAGGGAAAAAAAACCTTTTGAGTTATTAAGCCAAAACACACCTAGTGACATCTTTTGGTTTGACAAAATTGAGAAGATCATATTGATAATTGCTCAACGGCACTTACATAACTCAAGTAAAATTGACATCTTTTGGTTAGTTACTTAAGTAAAATTGTAAAAACATGCAAGTGGACTCACCATAATAATTACTAAACAGAAGCACTATTACATTTTTTTTTTATCCGCGAAGTGCTATTACATTAATTAAGTAATTATTCATAATAAATGCCAAAAACCATTCATTAATATATTTTTTTAAAGTAATCTAAATAAACTAGATCATAAATACTAACAAGTGGGATCATATTCTCATCAATTATCACATGAACCACACATGTCTCTTGTATTCATTCATGACACGCATAACATAAAAACATGACACTGATTAATATAAATTTGAAGCATAACCACAAAAAACGAAAAAAAAAAAGTGTCCTATTGCACTTTCCCATAATGAAGCTTCATATAGATGTTTTGACTTTAATTAGGACTTCCGTAAGTGAGTGGTGGGATCAGTCACCTAGCGTTAGTCAAGTTATACGACGCTGGATAGCGAGCTAAAGAGAGACAGAGAGAGCGCTTGAAAAAGATCAAACACAAGACACGTTCTCGCCAACTGCATTTGGAAGTCGTCTCAGCGTATCTTTGGTCTCCCACGCTCATGGGTAGCCACTGCCGCTATGGCAAAAAGTAACATCACAAAGGCCCACACGATCACAGAAACCGAAATGGTATTGGTTACGGCCACCATATGCTTCGGTGAGACGACAATGACGGAATATATATAAGCGAACGCGGTGGTCATGATCGTGAAAACCGGCAGCCCAAGTATAACCCACCCCCTACGACGTTTTGGGCGCAGTTGCACAGAAGCCATTAGGAGAAACAAGATTAAAGACGAAGACAAAAGGAATCCTACCGTGTTGAAATACATGAAGCATGAATATGATTTCGGATATTTATAAGCAATTATAGCTTTTCCAGCATGTTCTTTAAAATTTTCTTGCCAAACACCGCCCGGAGGGTTCACTCCCACTTGGAATGCCATTGTCGCAAACAGGGATGATACAACCATTAATGTCTGCATTAATTTCTTCCCCCTTGGAGACGGAATCATCAGTGCCATCTGTCTACATCTTTTAGCCCCAGTTGCACGTAGAAAATTTTCAATACGAACATCCACTTCTTTCTGATGTGGACGATTTTGAACGAAGAAATAAATATCCATCGCAGTCCACCCAGCTCCATTTATTGCATTCACATAGATTTGAGTATGGGTAAGTACATATTTGATAACCTGAAATACATGTACACCCGGTCTCAATATTAGACAAAACCAAAAGAAAATATAGATACAGATAAATGAGAAGGTCGATAAGTTAGGTTTTAACTAAGTGAACCTTTTTTTTTTTTAGCTTTTTATCATAGATTTTTATGTCTTAAATTTCTCTCATTAAGATTAATAAAAATATGTAAAAATTTGATGCAAAAATGACAAATTTTTTAACAAGCTAGATAATATATAGTATAATA
>BPLS01026275.1:0-12300 GCA_019656275.1 Rhododendron kiyosumense
TATAAAAACAGATTTGTGGTACAATGCTTTTGTGAGAGATGGTAAAATAAAAAATACAAAAAAACGCTAGGGACTTTGTAGTATTAAAGTACCTTCCCCATCCTAATTAGTTTGTTCATCTTTTATTTTCATGTCATTTTTAATTGCTCATCTCTTTTGACCTATAATGTTCATCATTATTTCGAAAACTTTGTGTGATACAATTTATCGATAACTATCAAACAAAATCCATATTTTTTGATATTTATATGGGTTAATTTTAGAAATAGTCCCTCTAGTTTGCACACAATCTCAATTTGGTCCCTCTAGTATTAATTGTGTCATTTTTAACCATGTAGTTTATATTTTGTCTCAATTTGGTCCCTCTCTGACGGTGTTATTAGAACTAATGGAACTCTGGGGCAAAATTGACATTTCACTCGTAGAGGGACGAAATTGAGACAAAATGCAAACTAGAGGGACTGTTTTAAATATTTTACATTTTATTTTGCAAAGACAAACTCATACCTAATATCTTTCTCATCTTCTTTGATTGAATAATCAAAATATATTTGGGGAAATAAAAAACATTATGTTAGAATATAATACAGATAATATTATGAAAGAAACGAATCCGTTAGTTAAATAACTTTGCATTGGGTTTTTTCTTTCAATGGATTTATCTTGATTTTTAAGATCCCATTATGTTTTTTTTACGCTATTAGAAAAAAGAAAAATGTTTCATCACAACTTTTTCCTTATTCACCAATAAAAAAATCTTTATTTTCGCTATTAGAAAAAAAAAAAAAGTTTCATATAGAGATTAACAAATTTTTTCATAACAACTTTGTGTTGTAATCGCATAGAAAATAACATATATAACGGGATTGTAAAAATTAAGATAAATCCATTGGAAAAAAATTGATGCAAAGATATTTAACTAAGGGATGCTTATCGAATTTCATAATATTATTCAATCAGAGAAAGATTTTAGGTGTGGGTTTGTCTTTGCAAAATAAAAAAATGTAAATTTTCTAAAGTAGTCCATCTTATTTGTATTTTGTGTCAATTTCGTCCTCTAAGAGCGAAATGTCAATTTTACCCACGAGTTCTGTTAGTTTTAATAACTCCGTCAGCGAGACGGACGAAATTGAGACAAAATATAAACTATAGGGTTAAAAATGACACAATTAATACTATAGGGATGGAATTGAGATTGCACGGAAACTAGAGGGACTATTTTAAAATTAACCTTATTTATATTGATACATATAGGCCTCGTTTGTTACCACTTATATATTTAACTTATTTGCTTAAAAAAAGCTAATGAAGCTAATGAATAGTACTAATTATGAATAATCACTTATTTGGCTTTTCTAGTTTATTTCACCCAAAAAAGCTAGATTATTTTAAGTTCGAATTTGAAGTGATTATTTTAAGTTATTGGAACTTAAATCGGCGAAAGAATCCTAAAGTGAATAAGTTACTTTTACTCAAGGTTTAAGTAAAATCTAGATATTTCATTAATAAAAAGCTATTTGACTGCTTATTCAAGCAAACATGAAATACTTTTTTTATAACTTATAAAAAGATAAACAAGCACTTTATAAATTATTTTAATCTATTTAAGTGAATAATCTAAACAACTATAATCTAAAAAACTAACTTATAAGTGCTCGCAAATGATTGAGACCATAAGCAATTAAAAGCTGTCATGAACACCGAGAATGGACAAATAAGTTGAGACGGAGAGAGTAATTTAACGGTAGGTTGATCACCTGTAGAGATCCTTAATCTTACGCTACATGTGATAGATCTATGTAACGTATTAGTTTTTGGAATTAGATAAATGTACTAGACATTACCAAACTATGACCCAAATTCGATAAATTATTGCAGTACTAAGTTAATCTATCCCAAAGGCAATTTTAATTTTTTTTTAGACCCACAACCTACATAAAGCCTACAAATGTATCTATATAATAAAATAGAATTGCTTTTGAATCCCAAACATAACCAACGCTTCAAATATATCCCTTGCATAAATCTAGATCGTTGGCTTACGTATATCACTTAAACCCTTAAATCTGCTTGGAAAATCAAAATTCCTTAATTCCTTAATCTTATAGGACTTGATAAACCACACCACACCACACCACACCACACAACCCCCCCCCCCCCCCCCCACACACACACACACAAAAATTCCGTTCATTCCCTAATCATAATAGGACTTTATACCTGTTCTATTTCCTTCCCTAATCGTAATCTAACTCCCATGATTTCCATTTCCAAAAATAGTTCCCTTCTTCTCTTCCTCTTCTTCACACACACAGATTAACTATTTTCCTCCTTCAAACTACAAACTCAAGCAAAGGTATTTACGCTATTGAATAGCAGTTTAGTTGTGAAAATTTCCAGGTTTTGTTTCCTCTCTCTTTCCCTCTCCCTCTTAAAATTTGCAAAAGTTTAATGGTTCATACAAACCCTTTCCGGAAATTTGCATGTGCATGTCAAAAAAACTAATGGTTCAACTTTTAAGAATAGTATCATCGATCCGACTGACTCCACTACCAAAAATGGGAGTTTTTCCTGAACTCTTTGCATGTATCGTTCCTGAATACAATAGCATAATGACTTCTGTCCACTGATCCAAACTACATAGGAAGAAAAAGGTCATATATGTATACTACATACTAGCATAAAGCCCATGCTATGCACGAAGTAGAATTAAGGATCCAAACAAATAATAAACCACATTTCGTTTGTCCCCACATTTGTGTGTCAACAGTTCAAGCCGTGCCTGAAGGCATGGTCTACTATAGCTTGCTCCTTTTTTTTCCTTCTGCGAAAAAAAGGAGCAAGTATAGATTTTTCTGCAAACTACACATGGTTGCATTCAAATACAGTATTTGATTTTTTTCCTTTCTTTGTACTTGGTTGTAAGGTTGTTAGTATAATCTAAATTCGTGCATCGAGATCTTTAGTTTGAAAGGGTCCGTGCATCCTAGAAAACTAAGGCGTAACTTTATTTTATTTCCCGTTAAATGATTGATTAATATTGTTTGTTTTACAATTGGCTGACCAATATGTACATTAAGGTGGCCTTTTGCGAAAAAAATCTATTTTTCTATTTTTAAGTTTCTGAAAGAAGTAGAGGATATGTGACAAAAAAAAAAAAAAAGGGTTTTCTATTAGGAGTGCCGTAGGCACATGAGTATTGAGCCTGTCATGACTTTTTTCTGTTTTCTTGTTTTTTTTAAATGTCTTAGTTGACTTATTTGAATTTTCATTTCGTGTAAGTATCTCGGTGTCCTGATTAACAGGATGAATACTGAGAATGAAATTAATATGCTTCCAGTGATCAAAGGAGTCGAGAAGCATAAGAAAAATCAGATAGCAGTTGTAGAGCAGAATATGGAAATCAACCCACTAATTGGTAAGCATTCTAGCCACAAACTCAAATTGCACGACTTGAATATATGTGTATATCGTATAAACTACGATTTTAGCTTGCTAATCTAAAAAAATATGTGCTAATCTATGTTTGCAGAAGATGTAAATGCACATAAGTTCGTAGCATGGAATCGCACACATGGATTTTCGCTTCCACAGGCACTAATAATTTCAAATGCCAGGAGAATTCGAATAAACCAATTTATGTTTAGGCCCAATGTAAGATTTTTCCGTACATGATTTCATGGTTAATATATTTTTTTCATTATATACCTACACTTGGAATTTGTTAATTTTATCGTAGGTACACTATTATCGCGTTATTGGCCACATCAAAAAAATATATGTTGAACACCTATGGATAGATTTATGCAATACATGCTTTAAGCAATTAAGTTAAAGATCAGTATGTGTGTAATCAATGCGGATGAGATGATGTCCAGACCATAACTAGGTAATCATTTTTATAATGAGTACTACAACTTAGATGGAACACATCTAAAATGGTTGAAATATTCGCATTCATTTTAGGTATAATGTAAAGCTGGTCGTGAAAGATTCCACTAGCTCAATGAAACTCTTGCTAAATTAAATGATACAAAGGCAGAATTTATCTTACAATGTGACCCAACATATCTGAAGGAATTAATATTAAAGGTAAATACTTAAAAGTTATATAAAAATCACACTGTATAGAATTAAAATAATATAGAAATACCTTTATTTGTAATGTTTTGTTAGGATAATGGGGTTCAAATGCTCAAAGACTACATTTCTCAATTTTATGAATGCCCATACGTGTTTATTATTCATGCTTCAAGAATATTCAGCCTTGACCATTGTGCCCTTGTGGTAACTTTCGTATTAAAAGTTGATTAGTCAGAAGAGTGTTGACATATTTTCAAAGGTAACAAACGATTACAAAGATTGTAGGGGTGATAAGATGTCCTTTTGATTTCATTGCTAGTTCATATTTTGTTATGAATTTAATAATTCTTAATCTTATTTATGTAGGAATATCGATGATTGGCAAAGGGACAATGGGGTCATCGTGATAAGAGCTTTGTTAAGACATTGAAAATTTTATAATGTCATTTTATTTGTTAGGTTAAGTTTTACAAATATATATTTGGTTTGATAGTAGTTAATTTTTATTACATGTATTGGGTGATTTATGGATTTTGGAAGTTTTTGACCTACTTGAATATTTTTTGCACCTCGATTTGTCCTGCGCATAAATCAAGTAGGTCAAAAACTTCCAAAATTCATAAATCACCCAACACACGTAATAAAAATTAACTATTGTCAAACCAAATATATATTTTTAAAACTTAACCTAACAAATAAAATGTTATTATGAAATTTTCAATGTCTTAATAAAGCTCTTATCACGATGACCCCATTGTCTCTTTGCCAGTCATCGACATTCCTACATAAATAAGATTAAGAGTTATTAAATTTATCACAAAATATGAACTGGCAATGAAATCAAAAGGACAACTTATCACCCCTACAATCTTTGTAATCGTTTATTACTTTTGAAAATGTGTCAACACTCTTCTGACCAATCAACTTTTAATACGAAAGTTATCACAGGGGCACAATGGTCAAGGCAAATAGTTTTTGGAGCAGGAATAATAAACACGTATGGGCATTTATAAAATTGAGAAATGTAGTCTTTGAGCGTTTGCACCCCATTATCCTGACAAAACATCACAAATAAAGGTATTTCTATATTATTTTAATTCTATACGGTGTGATTTATATTTAACTTTTAAGTATTTACCTTTAACATTAATTTCTTTAGATATGATGGGATACATTGTAAGATAAATTCTGCCTTTGTATCCTTTAGCAAGAGTTCTATTGAGCCAGTGGAGTCTTTCATGACCAGCTTTATATTATACCTAATATGAATGCGAATATTTCAACCGTTTTAGATGTGTTACATTTAAGTTGTAGTACTCATTATAAAAATGATTACCTGGTTATGGTCTGGACATCTTCTTATCTGAATTGATTGCACACATACTGATCTTTAACTTGCTTAAAGCATGTATTCCATAAATCTATCCATAGGTGTTCAACATATATTTTTTCGATGCAGCCAATAACGCGATAATAGTGTACCTAGGATAAAATTAACAAATTCCAAGTGTAAGTATATAATGAAAAGAAAATATTAGCCATGAAATCATGGACGGAAAATCTTACATTGGGCCTAAATGTAAATTGGTTTATTCGAATTCTCTTGGCATTTGAAATTATTAGTGCCTGTAGAAGCAAAAATCCATGTGTGCGATTCCATGCTACCAACTTTTGTGCATTTACGTCTTCTGCAAACCTAGACTAGCACGTATTTTTTTAGATTAGCAGGCTAAAAATCGTAGTTTATATGGTATGCACATATATTCAAGTCGTGCAATTTGAGTTTGTGGCTAGAATGCTTACTAATTAGTGGGTCAATTTCCATGTTCTGCTCTACAACTGTTATCTTATTTTCCTTATGTGTCTTGACTCCTTTAATCACTGGAAACTTATTAATTTCATTCTCAGTATTCATCTTATTGATCGAGACACAGAGATACTTACACGGAAAGAAAATTCAAATAAGTCAACTAAGACATTTAAAAGTAACAGGAAAACAGAAAGAAGTCATGACAGACTCCATACCTGTGTGCCTATGGCACTCCTTATAGAAAACCCTTTTTTTTTTCCGTCACAGATCCTCTACTTCTTTCAGAAACTTAAAATGAGAAAAATAGATTTTTTTTTTTTGTAAAAGGGCACCTGAATGTACGTATTGGTCAGCCAATTGTAAAACAAACAATATTAATCGATCATTTAACGGGAAATAAAATAATGCTAAGCCTTGGTTTTTTAGGATGCACAGACCCTTTACACTAAAGATCTCATACGACGCACAGAGCTTAGCATAATCTAAATTGATTATACTAACAACCTTACAACGAAGTACAAAGAAAGGAAAAAAACCAAATACTGTATTTTAATACAACCACGTGTAGTTTGCAGGAGAACCTATACTTGCTCCTTTTTTATCGCGCAAGGAAAAATAAAAGAGCAAGATATAGTAGACCATGCCTTCAGGCACAGCTTGAACAGTTGACACACAAATGTGGGGATGAATAGAATGTGGTTTCTTATTTGTTTGGATCTTTAATTCTACTCCGTGCATAGCACGGGCTTTATGCTAGTATTTAGTATACATATGACCTTTTTCTTCCTACGTAGTTTTGATCAATGGACGGAAGTCATTATGCAAGTCTATTTAGGAACAATACATGCAAAGAGTTCAAAAAAAACTCCTATTTTTTGGTAGTGGAGTCAGTTGGATCGATGATACAATATTCTTAAAAGTTAAACCATTAGTTTTTTCGACTTGCACATGCAATTAAATTCCCGGAAAGGGTTTGTATGAACCATTAAACTTCCGCAAATTTTAAGAGGGAGAGGGAGAGAGAGGAAATAAAACCTAGAAAATTTCACAACTAAACTAGTGAATACCTTTGCTTGAGTTTGTAGTTTGAAGGAGGAAAATAGTTAATTTGTGTGTGTGAAGAAGAGTAAGAGAAGAAGGGAACTTGTATTTTTGGAAACAGAAATCTAGGTATTTGATTGGAAATCATGGAATTTAGATTACGAGGAAATAAAATAGGCAGAAAGTCCTATAATGATTAGGGAATGAGGGGGGTGGTTCACAAAGTCCTATAAGATTAGAGAATTAAGAAAACGGAATTGGGTTGAAATTAACATTTTGATTTACCAAGCAGATTCTAAGGGTTTAAATGATATACGTAAGCCAACAATCTAGATTTATGCAGAGGATACATCTAGAGCGTTGATTATGTTTGGGATTCAAAAGCAGCTCTATTTTATTATATAAATATAGATGGCTAGAAAGCGACTAATTTTTTTATAAACAACCATCTATTGTATTCAATTAATTCGACGGGTAGGATGATTTTCCAAATAAAAAACTTGAAGATTTGAAATCTTCCTTTTATCGATTTGCTATTTTTAAATTGGCATACAACGTATCTTTTAATGTATAATATTTTTTAGGGTTTTATAAATATTTTTATAATAACACCAATTATTTTTACCAAATAAAAAAAAATTAATTAGGATTAGTCAAACAAGATCCATATTAACATATTTTCAAGATTCATATAAAAAGATATACGAAATTTTAAATGGAACTACAACCAAAAAACCTAAGTATAAACTTAACTGTTCCTTTTAAATTTAAAGGTTAAGATGTAACTAATTTTTTTTTTATAAATCATACCCGTCTGTTTTCTCTTGCATTATATCTAATGGTGGAAGACCCCTCCTTCCTTTTCTCTTTAAATTTTCATGCATGTTCTTAATTTTCATTAATTAGTTTCAGATTGGCTTTCTTCCTCTACCTCGGGAATATGTTTTGCAAGAAATAAAAATCGGAAATCTTTTAATTGGCTTCCCAAAATAGATTATACAAAAATGATTTGGTTTGGATTGAAAACAAATTATTTGTAAACTAAAACAAAATCTCTAAAAGATAATTGTCTAAGAAGGTCACCAGGATATATTCTAAATCTTTAATTTCCAATTATATGTATTTAATTTTGTAAAGAAAATTAAGATAATTTTTTCTAATATCAAGTGTCTTTACATGGAGTGCAATAAGTACCATATGGTCCCCAAGTTCCCAATCCCGAAATTAGTCGTTTTTTGAAATTAAATCAAAACCAGTCCAAGTTGGCGGAAGTACACGTAAGTGAGATATGCTCTACTTTATGGTTAATTTGATAGTTAATTCCTAGTAAAATTCATGAGTATATGATCCTTTGGTTTTTTTTTTTTTTTTCAATATTGTATATATTTTTATTGCTAAGCCAATATTGTATATATTAGTGGGGGTTAGTAGAAAGTTAGTGAGTTAATAACTAGGGGGTTCTTGATAGAAAAATAAAAATTTGCGGGTTTGACTTCTCTGCATAGACTCGAATCTCAAACCTCTCTCCTTGAAAGTCAAGAGGTAAAATCAGATGGATTAAGAGGCACATCGGAGTATGTGAACCTTTCATAGTACTAGTTCCGCACAACTTTCAATTTTCATTTTTGCATTTAAGTAAAGTGACCAAAAAGTCATCACGACATGACGGGCCGGTGGTGTCCCTCCAAAATCCATTCGCTAGACCTTTGGTCCGGATCTGGCCTGAGCTCCTTATGCGAACCTAGCCCTAAAAGGCATAGGATCATTGTTAGTGCCTACCCGGTCGATAACGACCGTGAAGGCACTTAGATGGTTAAGTAAGTCATTGATTGAGAAGGTAAAGTACATAACTCTTAGGTGAATTAATTGTAAAGATGTACTCCCTCCGTCCCAATTTGTTTGTCTTATTGTCGAAAACCGTGTCTTTCAAAAATATACTTATATCTTACATTTTATAATATTTTTTTTTATTTTGTAGATTTTGTATAATAAAACTAATTGAGATCTATCAAACAAGATCCATATTGCATATTAAAAACATTACGAATTGAAAATTATAGCCAATTCTTTGAGAGGTCAAACGCTCTCAAAAAGTCAAAAAGGGGACAAACAAACCGGGACGGAGGGAGTACTTCTTTAGGGTATAGAGCTGTTCTTTACAAAGCCGGCCCTCAGCTAAAACTCGAGAGACAGCTGTTTTAGGTCCCAAAAATTTACAAATTTAAAGGGGGCCCCTTCTCCAATTAGCATGATAGAAAAAAATCCCTCTTTTTCAAGCTTTCAGAAAATTGGAAATTAACCATGATAGGTGTAATTAAGAAAATTAACTCCTATATATGACATATACCTAGAAGACTTGGTTTGACTTGTAGCTTCTTTATTCGTAGACAAAGTGGATTCGAAATTTTCTTTCTATTTTGACACTCCTTATAATATTTCAATAAAAAGGCCACATCTCTCATTTTTGCTTTAGGCCCCCGAAAAGTTAGTGTCAGCTCTGTACTTTATATAGGACCTCTTGCAGTGGTGGACCCAAAAATTTGAAATAGTGGGCGCACCAATTTTAACTGTAATATATGAGTTACAGTTAATCACATTCACACCAAAATAATTTTAGTATTCATGATAAAGTAACAATTTTAAAGTATATATGTATTTTAATAACAAGCTACTTAGGCAAACTTGCGCACCTTGACTATATGCGGTGAAACAAAATTATTACATGTTCATCATCTATTTTTCTTTTATTAACTCTATAAGTACAAGTTTTGGGGGCCAAAAGTGTACAAATACAATGTGCGTGTTCATATTGAGTACTATACAAATGATCGGAGACGTTGAGGAGTGGGGGAAACCTTAGTTCTGCCTATGGGAGGATGGGTTGTGATCAGAGTGGTGTGGCTTATAAATGATGCTCGCAGTGAAAGATTTATGTTTTCCCCAAAATATGCACTATTTTCTAGTGTCAAAGGGAGACTCGAATACACTATCTCATTCACAAAGCTTGAAACTTATCACTACACCAAACATTGTCTTCTTCCACATATTCGACATATATATATATATATACACACACACACACACACAAAATCGGAAATTTTTTTTTAAAGGGTGTGGGGGCACGTGACCCACGTGCCCTAAGGTGGGTCCATCTCTGACGTCTTGGCTTAACTTATAAGTTACTTTTGTTAGTAATTTATTTTAATCAACGGGTATCTGTAATCTTAACGTGGGGAAATTAATAAGTATTTAATATCATGGAGCTCATAATATAATTGAGATAAGGACGGGAGTGCAATTATAATTCTATAGTGGGGTGAATGATAATTAGTGAAATAAGAAATACAATCCTGGTGGAATTAGGTTTTCATATTTACACTGAGAGCCTAGACTTAATACTCCTTAGGTCTCTATCGTAACCCTATATATACACGTTATGCTCTCTAGGTCAGATTGATGTTTTTCTATTATTCAGTAAATAGAGGCAGACTTAAAGAGAGCAAACAGATCACGAAAGAGTCCATACTCGGTTCGTGTTCTAGACGTGTGGGGAATACGGTACAAGATCGTAAGGTTAGGTCGAGCAGTATTCGTGGTTTATAGCAAGGCATGCTATAACAAGTTCAACCAACGTTCATGTCGGAGGGAGTTGAGGTAGAACCCTAATTCCGCTTTATAGGGTTTTACAATTTTTGTTGTCTAATCTGTACGCGTCATTACAAGGTCTTGGGGATTCAGTTTCCTGACAGTGGTATCAGAGCAGACTGTAATCACGCATATGGATTAAGCATGCCATGTTGTCCGTAGGTTATAGAAGGTAGAACGTAGAACTGTGCTAACTCTGTTTTGCAGCTTTCTTACCCAGCTATTATGGTCACATGATTTTTGTTGATTTTATGTTATTGGATCCCACGATAATTTTTTCGTGATTATTGTTATTTATTGGGTACCACGATTATTTTTCGTAGTTGTAATAATTAACGTAGCATGTGTTATTTATTGGGTGCCACGATTATTTTTTGTTGTTGTAATAATTAACGTAGCATGTGAAATCCAATGGAGGCATAAGATCAATATTTGTATGTTTCTTCGATTGTAATAGCATTCGACGGTTATTCGAAGATCGAAAATGATAGATACAAAAGATACATGCTGTTTGGCTTGTAACAGATTTTTTCCAGATTCGTAGGGTCTGATTGCAGGGCTATTTCGACCCAGTAAAAGTTGGAATTAGAAAATCTGTTCTTCACGAAAGTTGCAGATAATTGAATTTTGAATCTAACACAATTTAAATAACTTAAATTGGAGGTCGGATGAGGAAGATATGACCAAAATACTGTGCAGTTTACGCGGGAATATATCAAATTCGAATTTTCTTGTCTAAGCACGGTTGGATTTTGGTTTCCTTGATTGATTCATAGTATCTTAGTCTTCCACACAAGTATAGCTGAAGGATTTCAAGTTTGGAAGGATTGCTTAAGGATTTCAAGTTTGAAAGGACTCTTTATTGCTTAAGGATTTTAAGTTTGGAAGGATTCCTTTTTGCTCAAGGATTGCATCATTGACCATAATAGCTGGATTCTTTATCTTGTGTTTCCTTATTATTTGTGTTTCCATCTTGTTTGCATATATGATAGTTTACTATATTGGGACAACATGGTGATAATTGGCTTTAACCTAGATCGCAGTTTTACAAATTATGGCCTCATCGGTACAAACTTCCTTAAAGGATAGGTCTATGATAATTGTTGTGTGAATTACTTCACCATCTGAGGTAATTCATAATGGAACAATCACTACAAGAAAAAACACGTTTGGCGACCACCTTTCGGCGACTAAACTATTTTTTGTCGCTGATTGTCAACTTTTGGCGACTAAAATATTTTTCGTCGCCGATTGTAGACATTTGGCCACTAAATTCTTTTTTGTCGCTGATTTTCTAGACCTTTGGCGGCTAAAACATTTTTAGTCGGCGAAGTGCTACTATTTGGCTACCAACGATCATTTGGTCGCCAAAAACAAACAATTGGCGACCAACAAATAGTCGGCAAAAAAAAACATTATGCGACAAAAATATTAGTCGGGGAAAGCTACCAATTGGCGACTAAATTCATTTTGTCGCCGTTTGTGTGAACGTTTGGCGACTAAAACATCTTTAGTCGGCAATAGGTTGCCATTTGGCTACCACAGATCATTTTGTCGCCGAAAATTTATATATTATATCATAAAAAACTTATATATTTATTCCATCTACTTAATCGAAGTTTAACCCGTATTCCACCGTTAACTCCTTAATTAAAACTCACTTTTTATGAAATGACAACTCCTTAAATCTGATGTTAAATGCTACCAAAGCAAAAAAAAAA
>BPLS01026276.1:0-21481 GCA_019656275.1 Rhododendron kiyosumense
AGTAGAAACAACAAAGCAATACCAGAGCAATAGTATAGCATAATTGTATGAGCATGTCACGCCCTCGATTTTTAACATAATTTAACAATACTATTTAAAATACAGAGTCCTCACAATCATACGTACATTTCCCCCAAAATACAATACAGTTCCCAAATATCCACAAACTGGCCTACAATTACAACTTTACAAAATAGGAGTTTCATGACAAACGATTAGTTTTACAAAAAATATAAAGTGCTCCCCAAAATAGCTTTACTTGATAACGTCAGCATGCACTCCCAGTACTCCATGACCATGACCTGCAATGAACCTGAAATGGTTGGTTGAGCAAACACGTGCCCAGTAGAGAAATCTATACACGGGTTATAAGAAAAATACAATGAGTATGCTACTAGAGTGAATGAGTATAGATAGACATGCACCAAGAATTTATGACTATCGACAGACAGCTCACTATGGCCAAAGGATCTCAAGCAATTCAATATGCAATACCAGACTGTATATAACCCATACGAGGACTAGTAACACCTCCACATCACTGTACCTAATAAGTCAGAAATGGCTTTGATACCGTACTATCACATTTCATTCAATTTATCGCAATCTTTCCATTTCTTGTTTCATCATCGAATCTCTTTATTTCAAAACTTTTCCTTTCTTTTAATCAAGTGTTTCCCATCGACAATCACTTGGGTCACCTCGGGTCTAGTTCCCTCGAGCATAGGGTCACCCTGAGTCTATTCCCTCAATAACGATAATCAATTGGGTCGCCTCGGGTCTAGTTCCCTCGAGCGCAGGGTCACCCCGAGTCTATTCCCTCAATAATAATAACCAATTGGGTTACCTCGGGTCTAGTTCCCTCGAGCGCAGGGTCACCCCGAGTCTATTCCCTTAATAACAATCACTTGGGTCGCTTCTCACGTCTTTCATAATCAATTTTATCATCAATCCACTCGTAAATCAATCTCATTCAATTTATGTCACAATAACCATTCACGTTCTCAATGTCCCATTTTTTATACAATCATTAGTACTCCCGTTTTCAATAATCGACAGTCAACTACAACGTTTATCAATTATCACGTGTCCATATCATTCCCTGAATATAACGCTACGTCCTACACAACACCTTAACCCATAAACGCCTCAGTGACATTTTACCCACAACACTCCCCATATCTTACACGACGTTCAAACCCATAAGTAACTCTATAACCATCCACCCACTAGTATCAACATTTAAATGTCAAAAGACAAACGCCATTGGAAACTAATTGTTTAACGAATTAAGAGGACAGATGGTCTTGCTAGACATCCTCACATTTACCCATAATACTCACTACGGCGCCCATATAGTATACGATACTCCTAACCAACTTACGGTACATTTTCCATTTACAAGGAGACTAATGTTGCTTAATGATTGTTCAATGAGTGGAAGAGTTCAGTGAATTATTAGAATCCAAATAGCTAGGTGATCAAGGAATCTTAGAGACTCAAATAACTATTCCAAGCCGAGCTACGGAAGTACCGGAAGCGAATGAGGTTCAAATAATAATAACGGATGCAGAATAAACCAAGTTGTGCCCAAAAGACCCAAAAGGGGCAGGTGGCATATTGATAGGTCATGCGATCAAATAATATGCGATACGATTAAACGATGTATCGCACGATTAATTAATATACCGTACGGCGAAACAAAAATACCATATGGCTATTTGAAATCCTGAGGAACAGTACAATAAAACAATATGTCTTACGGCCATTTTGAAAACCGTGAGGTGTAAGAAGGTTTTTTTTTTTTTTTGAAATCCAAGAAGCTCTACCGGTAGGAGAGGAGTCCTACCGGTACACAATAAATCCAGAGAAGCCACCAAATTTCATCGCCAGAAAAACCGAAGTTCTACCGGTAGGAAAGTGGCTCTACCGGTAGGAGATGAGGTTAGAAGAAACACGACTTAAGCACAAAGATTTTCTACCGGTAGGGGGAAAGTTATACCGGTAGGAGGCCATCTCTACCGGTGGGGAGAATTTTCTACCGGTAGGAAAGTGGAAATTTCGGACCACTTTTCTCAGTTCTACAGATTTTTGGAAAATGCCAATAAAAGATCTTAATAGCAATAACAAGCACGATCTAACAACATAAACATCGTATTCACGCATAACTTGTGCACGAAATCCCTACCTCGAGTTTGGAGAGCAAGATCCCTAAGATTAATCAAGCTTTGACTCCAAGATCTTCAATCTCAACCTTGAACAACCCCCTCCAAGCAAAACCCACAAATTTCTAAGCTTGCATCGCGTTTAGAAGACAAATTGGAGGTTGGATTGAGAAAGTTCCAAGTGATTTTAGTGGGTTTTTGGTTGAGAGATGGAGAGAGTGAGAGAGAGCCGAAGAGAGAGAGAGAGGGAGTCGGCTGAGATGAGAAAAAAAGCAATGAAAGAGTAAAGTCTCTCTCCTGGAACAATTAGGAGAGTGAGATGGGAAAATAATTCCCTACACTCACACCAAACACACACACATGCACCTGTCACCTAATTACCCTTATATCTTCTCACTAGTTCGCATTTAATCCCAAAATGAACATCTACGACATTCTCTCATGTGTAGCCCATATTCTAACATTCTATTAGACTCCGGAATAATTAAATAATTAAAAAAAATACGAGTCCCTACATCGCAAAAGAGCAAAAGTATCACCATATATATACCAACAGATTATGAGTAGCTTATTAGGGTTTTGGGTGGGGAGGTGAGGTGTGTAATGGAGGGTATTATTGGTATTGACTATTGAGTTAAAAAATCATGGGCAAGGTGGTCATTTTGTAGGAGGGAGCTTGGGAGAGGATTGGGAATACCTAGTACCCCATCGTATTAGTAATCCTATATAAGTGTGGGATCACTAATCTCATGCTTTTCTCAATCTCATCCTTAGTTTGTTAACGAAACAAAGAGTTAGAAACCCCATAGGATTAGCAATTCTATCCCAAGTCCTAACACACTTACGGCCCGTTTGGATGCGGGTAATGAGTTGGGGGTATTAATTAATAAGGAGGGATAAGATAGTAGGGGGTATTAGTTAATAAGGGAGGGCCCACATTGATGTGATGTTTATAGAGGGGGGATTAAATATTAAGTTGTTTGGATGAGGTATTAGAGAAGGGAGATTAAATAGTGCTTCGTTTGGATGAAGGATTAATAGGGGTATAAGGAAGGGTGTATGATGTAAAAAGCTGTCAATTGACTATTTTGCTCTTGTGTAGTGTTAAGTTAGATTATTTGTTAGATTAAATGTATAATTACGAAATTCAACTTTAATTAAATTTTTATTCACAAATAATAATTATAAATTAGTTAATTAATATAATTATATAAAATAATTAAAATATTTATAATTTAATTATGTGTTCATTTTAATTAATTATTGGTGAGGGTGTATGATAGCACATGGTCTCATATGCACAATCAATTTTCTTATTCTTTTCTTCCTTTCTTATCACTGTTACCTTTTCTTTTCACTGTTTAACAGAGAAAGAGGGAGAGAAGGAGAGAAAGAGCGAGAGAACTACGGCGGCAGCAACAGCGGTGGCAGAAGAAGAAAAAGAAGAAGCATTAGTAACAGCTATGACTGGTTCGATCCCTCCTCTCTCCAATCTATCCTTTCTCCAATCTGTTCTTGTTGCTACTGTTCTTCTTCTTCCTATTTTTTGTTTATTGCTTCAGAAAACAAAAAACGGTGCAGGGGTTAGGGAGGGGGATAAGGAGGGGTGAAATCGTCAATTTTTGAGGGGGATTAGGGGGTATAAGTTATGGATACCTCAGACCCTGCCCATAAGTAAGACCCCCTAATACCCCTTTCTTCGGTGTTGCACAAGAACGGGATTAAACAATACCCAACCTCAAATGGCTTCCCAAACGAGGGATAAGCCGTGGGCCCAGGTATAAATGGGGGTATTAGTTATCCCCCTTCATAAGCCAACATCCAGAAGGGCCCTTATCAAACATGGCCACTGTATTTTTTAATAAGACAATTTCAAGCTAAAAAATAATGTGCTTATTGAAATCTAAAAATATGCAATATGGATCTTATTCGAAAAATTTCATCGAGATCTTTTATATGGTGCAAAAAAAATCAAATTATTATTATTTATTTAATTTATTTTTGAGTTTGAAAATGTGAAATAAGTCTTTATTTTTTAAGAAGGTGTCTAGAACGAAGTCTTGGTCTCTTCACACAATTGGTTGGGGTTTGATTGTGATGGTCGGTATCACGCCCTCGATTTTCAACATAAATAATAATACCATTTTAAATACAAATTCTCACAATAGTACATACAATACCCCAAATTACAATACAGTTTTCAAATCTCACAAATCTATCAAATTGATACAGTATTCCAAAATAGAGAAAATAGTACAATGCAGTTTGATTTATGAAGGAAGACAAGTACTTCAAAAAAACAACTTTATCCAGTGATGTCTGCTTGCACTTCACACCCTTCAAGACCGTGTCCTTGAAGTGTACTTGAAAATAATAGGTTGAGCTACACAAGCTAAGTAGAGAAATCTATACTCAAGCTATATGAAAATACGATGATGTATGCACAAAGAATGAAAGATTTGGATAAGTGAACATGCGAAACATGAGTTTATCACAACGGAAGACTACATCCAAGGAGTTCCAAACTACTTGTAAGTAATCCTAACAGTTCACATGTCATGTAAAAACATTATTAAACTCATATCAATCAAACGTACGTACAATAGGTTTGCAACCATTTCAACACCTCTCATGATCTCAACCACTCTGCATTTCCACCCCTTACGTTGCAGTCTGCATTACCACCCCTTGCGTTGCAGTCAACATCACCCATTATTTGGGTCTCTGTATTACCACCCCTTGCGTTGCAGTTTGCATTACCACTCCTTACGTTGCAGTCACTTCCTCAATCCAATTCTCAGCCACTTGAATCCCAATAATTATACAACTCGAACAAATACTTCTCTAATCTCATGACACAATAAAACATGTCAGTCAAACCGACTTATAGGTCAAACACGCATCGTCAATCACATTTCAATGTATTCCAAATGATCAATTACAACAGACATCAACTAATAAATGAGTACACGCCTTTTCTCTTAATATATCACAATATCGTACCAACCCCATAGCGACTCTACAACATACTACCCACTAATATTGATATTTAGATCTCATGGAACGAGTGCTAAAAGAGTTTGAAGGATAAGTAAATCATGAGGACACGCATTACTATGCTACCACTCGGATCACTAGAAAAGCCTACGTCTACCAACTATATTTCCCACAACATACCACATAGCCTTCGGTACTCCTAAACAACCTTTCATCACTTATTCTGTATACAACAACACTAAGATAACACTTGATGGGTATCGAAGGAATTTGAATGACCAACGAATCATAGAAACTCGAGTAATCAAGCTTAGAGATGGTTTAACGATGTTTAAAAGGTGTTAGAAGTGATCAGGAATCAAAAACAAAAGAACGAGAATTCAACGGACCAAAACTGTCCCAGAGAGCAGTCAGTGTTCGACAATTCATAAAAAATTCCGTACTCAATATTTTTCAATGATTCCAACGCCTAAAGATCACTAACTTACCAATCTTTAAAACCCATACGGACCCATAATCAATAGCATCGTTTAACCATAACAAACGATGAAAAACACAGCTCTGTTCGATGTCCAGATTTCTAGATTTCAGCTCAAACTTCTATAAATCGAGTTCTTAATACTTTTAAACGATTCTAGTCCCAAAAGTTGCCCGATTGAACGAAGCTTAAAAGATATGAAGTAACCCTAGTCAAATCTGCACTCCAAGGATTAAACAGGCATTCACTGAAGCAATATGAATATGTCACACATTAACATGATAGATTGATACACCTCCACTCAAATGATCATAACAAATGGTGTACAAAGATTTTTAAGGCGATTATGGTGGCAATACAAAGCTGACTTCAAGACCTTGAAATCGACATAAAGTTTGCTTGAATCGGACATCAGACTAGAAAGTTACAGCCATTTGAAGTTGGGCGAAAACTCAGAACAGCAGAACACAAGACACATTGCAGACCAGTGTATAAAAAATTGGTGGGAGGTCCACTATAACATGTTTGTAACCCACTAAGTCCACTTCTAAATTTCATAACCCCTCTAGTCCACTAATATAGTTATATAACCTAATAACTCCAATTTACTTAAAAAGAGATATTTTTTAAGACTAAAAAACCCTCATATATAACATATAGAGAGAGAAACCCTAGATCACAAAACAGATCTGAGCCTCCCCTCTCCCCCCCCTCTCTCTCCTCCCTTCCCTGCCTGCTGTTGACATGGGACGCCACCACCCTCGATTTCAAGTGGCCTTCAGTTTATTACGGAATTCCCTCTACCCAGCAATGGATAAAAGGTTTGATCTTTTCCCCTTTCGTTTCTTTACGTGGCTTCAATCGCCTTCATTCACTCTATCACATACTAGAAACATATTATTATAAGGGTAGTGAAAGGAAACGCATGACTGAAATTCAAAGATTAAAGCTTTTGTTAGCGTGTTGAAAGTTTGCTATCATGATTTAGATTTCTCTGGACGCCGTTGACATGGCCCTCGATGGATGCCGCCGCCCTAGCCAGAGAAGGACCGGTTCGTGAATCACCGTGAATCGATTCACCAGGCAGCGAAGGGAGAACATACGCGAAGTCATGGAGAAGAGTCATTCACCCAGACCTCGGAATCGGTAATCTCATCTTAAACATATAATACATGTTCCTCATAATAGTACTTGTTGTTTTGTATCTTGATCTCTTTGATATTTAAGGTTATAGTTTATTTCTTGCACTAATCTTGAACGAATTTGGATTTTCGATTTGTTATATGTGTGGAATTTATAGTTTCAATCAATTATATAATGTTATTCCGCTTTTTCATAAACGTGCTTTAAAGTTGGTTTGTCTATCGTATTAAGAAGGTTGATCCGGTATTTTATTTGTTTTACTGGAGAGAAATTTGGAATAGTAAAAACAAAAAATATAATATTATAAGAAGGTTGATCGGGTCTTTTGTTTGTCAAGTGTCTGGTTTTCATCAGATTTGGAGGTTTTTGAATAAATACATAAGGTTATATGTGTGTTTTTCCTAGGGTTAGAGATTTGAAATATTTTGAATAAATATATAAGGTTATATGTGTACTTTTCATCAATCACTTATTGATTTGATCCGCACAGTGGCCTCCCCGACTTGCTTCTGATATATTTGGAGTTTTTTGAATAAATATATAACGTTATAGGTGTGTTTTTTCTAAGGTTAGACATATAAGGTTGGAACAGGTTGTGTTTTTTGAAAAAATATATAAGGTTATATGTGTGTTTTTCGTGTCACACAAAAAAATATTTTTGTGCGTTTTTGTTGTTATTTAATGTCATTTTTTAAAATATTCTCAGTTGGAGAGAGATATACTAATATATAACGTTCCATGTGAACTTTTGTCATGTGTAATATGTGCTTTTCTTAGGGTTAGACATGTAACATTACATCTCATTTTTTGAGATATATTAATATTGTTTTAAATATGTATATATGTAGATATAGAAGTTATGAGAATGCTATTCGGAGGCGGAAAATCACAAATTTTGATGGATTCAATGAAGGTTTTGATGAAGAAACGGTGAAAAAATGAAGCTCGACCCGCTGTGGCCTCATCAACATTCAACTTGGGATTCAAGACGCGACTGAAAACAAGGATAATGGTGGCATGATATGTCAACATATGATATTTTTTTTTGAGATATATAATATTGTTGGATAGATATGATGTTGTTTTGAGAATATATAATTTTATATGTCATGTTTTGTGAGACTTAGAGGTACAGAAGCTCAGACATAATGTTATATATTCTGTTTTTTTTTTGTGAGATTTAGAACTACAGAAGCTCACATATAATGTTATATGTTCTGTTCTATTTTTTTGTGAGATTCAAAGTTGCAGAAGCTCAAATATAATGTTATACGTTCTGTTTTTTTTTGTTGCAATATTTAGATATTTAAAAACTCACACATAATGTTATATATTTTGTATAGACGAGCAAATAACGTTAGAGGCTTAAAACAAGAAAATCCACAAAGAAATGTTGCATGTTAGAAAATTTTTACCACACATTATGTTGTATGTTGAGAAATTTTTATTACTCATATAATATTAAAAAATCAATACGAGAAAAATAGAAAAAAATAAAAAGAGAAATTTGTCACATATATAATGTTAAATGTTAAGTGTAGCGTGTTCAATAAAAAAATTGAGAAAAATGAAAAAATACGTTTTTTGTTACACATATAACGTTATATGTGGTGTGATAGCGGCGGCGACTTGATTGCAACAAAAACGAAAAAAAATAGAAAACATACATTTTCGTGTTAGCCAAACAAGACATTTGTTTCTTAGGTGGGGTATTTTTGTCATTAAAATTATTAGTGGACTTAGTGGGTTATGAAACTTAGAAGTGGACTAGATGGGTTTGAAAAGTGCTAAAATGGACTTATGAAAAATTCTCCCTTCTAAAAATCACCATAAATTTAACTCCCAACGGTTTCGGGTGATTCTTGCTCCATTAAAATGCGCTTTAAGTCTACTCTATTTCACATGAAGGAACCAAATTCAATTTCAAGTTTAAGAAGGCGAAAAACCCCAAAAACTGAGACCCTATTCTGCAGATTTTCGAGATTGAAAGAGACAGCCTCACACAACGAAACAAGGCACGATCTAGGTACATAAACAGTATATAAACGTATAACAAGACTAAAAAATCCCTACCTCATTGGCTTTGAGCAAAACCCGAACCTTTGACCAAGTCAACTGAGCTCTCACGCAGTCCAATCATGATTTTTCTTGGATATTCGGAAAGCCTGATCTCCGAATAGCAACTTTAATTCGTTGATTTTGTCCGGAATCACGCTCTAAGGTGTTGAAATCGAAGAGAGAAAAGAGAGAGAGTTTTCAGATGGAGAGGAAGAGAGAGAGACTGCCCAGAGTGACAAAGAGAGAGAATGAGAAATATTTCTCCTCATGGAGAAATAATATAGGTGGGGGAGTAATCCCCTACTTCTCACACCACACACTCACACGTGCACCATTCGCTCAATTACCCTTTTATACTTCCATGAATACGCCACACCAAATATCTGCATTGTCTATCTCGGCGGGCCCTACGTTTACAAGAGAAAAAGAAATAAAAATGCGGCCTCAAAATCACGGGTCTCTACAGCCGGGATGCAAGAGCGTAATCTTTGTCGAAACTTCAATTAAGACCCCGTTCATTTTTGGATTTTAGATTTGAATTTGTAGATAGGGTTAAAGGGATCTGATTTTCATGGTCCAAGAAAGATTGGAGGCGCTCCAAACTTGTCTCCTTCTGCCATTCAAAATAATCTGCTGCATTTGCAGGTCAAAACCAAATCAATAAGGACTTACCTCCAAAGCAAAAATCGGTGCCGCCCCCGGTGCCGGTAGGTATTCCAACAGTCGTTCTAGACTTGAGAAGTGTTCCTGCGGTAGAGTAAAAGGCGGAGTCTCCTGAAGTGGTGGTGCCTGCAACTGCGGGCCCCACGACTCCAACACCACCCATTGCTCCATATCCAAATCGCTTGGTGGCAAAACCTAAGGTCAATGTGAACTTTCAAATGCTTGAATTGTTCAAGAAAGTTCAATTTCCTATCTCTTTGATGGAAGCCATTGACGCAATTCCTCAGTTTGCACAGGTCTTGAAGGATCTATGCACATCGAAGCGGGGAACTAAGAGTCAGGACACAGTGCTTCTGATGGAGCAAGTGAGCTCCATTCTCCAGGCTGAGATCCCCACCAAGTGTAAGGACCCTGGTTGTCCAACCATCCCCATAGCTATCGCGGGCCAAAAGATTGATAAGGCTTTGCTGGATTTAGGAGCAAGTGTCAACTTGCTCCCCTATTCAGTGTACTTGAAGCTCGGCTTAGGCGATTTGAAAGCCACTCTAGTCACAATACAGTTGGCTGATTGGAGTGTGAGAATTCCAAAGGGAGTGGTGGAGGATGTTTTAATTCAAGTGGGCGAGTTCCTGTTTCCAGTTGATTTCATCGTCCTGGATACATGCCCAATACCGGAGGTCTTTAAGAAGACTCCTATCATCCTTGGCCGCCCATTTCTAGCCACCTCTAGTGCTATCATGGATTGCAAAACTGGACAAGTCCAATTGTCATTTGGGGACTTGAAAATGGAGGTGAAAGTGTTTAATGCGGATAGCAGAATCAAAGATGATGAGGTGAGTTTGATCGACACGCTGGTGCAAGAGCATATCGATAATATTTTGTATAAGGATCTTCTGAAAATAGCCAAGGATGCGTCATTCTTAGATTCTCCAGAATTAGGGAGTTTGATGGAGATACTGGCAATAGAGGATGTATGTGGCGTTGCTTGGGACCCAGTTCTTGAGCCGTTGGGTGCCCCATTGTTTTAAGTTTCGACGGGTAGCTTTTGTGTACCACTCTCTTCATTGAGAAGTGGACCCGGCTCCTAGCGATAGGGGTACCCATCATTGACTTGGGTTTTGGGCACAATCTGTGTATTCTTGTCATTTATTTCTTAGTTTTTTAGTTATTGTCTCTTGTTTAATTGTTTTTGTTTATCTCATTTATAAAAAAAGAAAAAAAAAGAAATTGAAAAGAGGAAAAAATTCGCATCATGGTCTTGCATAGCTACCCGTTTCTTGCCCACCGGCGAGGGATGGGGAGAAAAGTATGACACGTTGATCACGTGACGATTTGGTGGAGTATGTTTCTTTGTATTTTTGTTTTGGGAGCCCGGATACCACGAACCGGGCGGTACTAATGTCTTTTGCAGGTTACAGTGATTGGCTCGAAGGCCAGGTGATAAGAAATTTCTCAAACATCGGCCGAGGTCATGATGGTTGGCTGCCATCCGAAGGCCCATTTCGTCTCCCTTATGTTTTTCTTTTGCTGTGTCTCCATGCTTTGGGGACATAGCATGCTTTTAGTTGGGGGGAGAGGTGTATTTTGTACATGTTCTTGTGGCGTTGCTAGGGGTAATTTTTATTTTTATTGTTGGGGATACGTTTGTTATGCTTGATTGTCAAAATTAGGTGAGCATGTTAGAATTAGTCAAATTTTTGTGCCTGTTTAACTTGGACTCATGCGTATATTTGGCATTTCGTGAACATGTTAGTGCTGTTGTTAACATTGAGTAGGTTTCCCCACGTGGTTAATTTTGCATCTTGAAAAACATTCCCATGTTCTTTTTTTACCTTTCTCGCATTTGCATAAAATAGTAGGCGTTTGTTTCATAATTGAAAAGCTGAATAGTTTGCATGCATTTATGAGAGTTGATATCGTGCATAGGGGATGAAACAAGGCATTCTTGTTTGATTAGACCACATATGTGTCCTTTTGACCAATTTTAAACCAGTCCAAGTCAGTTCTTGAGTTTAACCTAGGAGGCCGGTGTGTGGGGTGGATTCAAGTTAGGGGGTGTAGCTTTGTGCATCATGGGTGTCTTGTTACATTGGATTTGGAGCATCATTGTCGTTGGAAGGGAAACTGCAGAAGTCTTGATGGGTGTCATATTTTGGAACCAAACCCAACTTTCAAATCATAAAACAAGTAAAAAAAAAAAAGAGAGAGAAGAAAAAAAAAGGAAAAAAAGAATAAAAGAGAGTTGAAGAAAGTTGGGAGGAATCAGCACCTGTTGGCACATTAGAATAAGTGATTGTATGATCATGTTACAGGGCGGTCCTCAGCTCCGTATCAGCCGCCTCAATTTCCAGACTTAGAGGTCAACGACGATTTTGCCGGAGTGATCTTGGACTTCCGTGATGCATAGGGCTTGGAGGTTGTGCTATTTCGTGTTTTTCAGTGTCGGTGGACTTTGCTTAGTTTTCTAGTAGTTGGGTCCATACTAATTTAGTTGTGGATGTTAAATTTTCTTGTTGGACTTGTTTTGGTTGGCACCAATGGGTGCAGGCTGGAAGTTAAAGGGAAAGGTGGTGGCCAATCTGGGTAGTTTACCTTGCGCTACTATAGGCCGCTGCCTAAATTTGCATGCCTCTTCCTTTTGTTCAGAACCATGGTCGTTATAAGTTTTATCAAGTCATTAGTAGATCTTATGCACGTTGTTAACTCTCGTGGATGCATGTGATTTATTTAATGTTGCTTATATTGTGAAATCGTGATTGTTTTGTCGTGTTGATTATTCTTGTGAGCGTTATTTTTGATTGGTGCATGGGGGCCTTTGTTTCGGTCCCACGTAATTCGCCAAACGCTTTTTCATGGAATGTTTGAGAGTTCTGGCGAGTGAATGTAGTGACATTACCATCGTGAGGCATTTTATCTCTACATGTGTTTCGGCACTGATATTGTTCATCTTTTTGCCAAGGCTTGCATGTGTTTGAGTTGCAGGTGATTGATGAGCCGAAAATCTTTCATTCCACCTAATTATTATACACCATGCATACCTCTCATATCCCCACTTGTGTTTTGTTAGCTCTCGTTTTTATATTTTTCTTTTCTTTCGTTACTCGGGACTAGCAACGCACAAGTTGGGGGGTGTGATAGGCGCGTGATATCATAGATATGAGCGCCTAAGTAGGGCGAATTAGCGCATTAGATGCGCGATTTATCTCATTTTTCCACTTGATGCCATTGTTTCCTTGGATTTTGTGTTCTTGGTTAATTTCAGGAAATAAGGCGGTTTTGTTGCCAAGTTTGGTTGGCGAGGCGTGAGGATTATTCGACGTGCGTGCATGACAAGAGGATTCAATCGAGGCGAACATGAAAGGGCTTGGAATCCCATGAAAAGAACGCGTATTGATACTAGGAATGTCAGTATTGATACGGAGGGGTTAAAATCTGTCCAGAGGAATTCAAATCGATACTGTACTTGGTAGTATCGATGCTTCTGTTAGCATATGCGTGTTGATACAGAGTTTGTTAGTATCAATACGCGTCTGTTAACTCCGAAATTTCTTTTATCCGTTTTTATTTTAGAATTATTTTGTTTTTAGGGAAGATTAGTATAAATACTGTTAAGTTTTAGTTTAGTAGGGTTCGAACATTACGTAGCAGCTTTCTTTTCACGTTCTTTCTTTCCAGAGCTCTTTTCCTTTGAAGTTTTCAAGTTTGATTCAAGAACACATCCTTCGGTAACTCGTTTCAACTTTTGTTCTTAATTAAAGTTATTCGTTTGTGATTGCTTAGTCTAAATCCTTCGTTTAGTTTCTCCATCTCAAGAAAAAAAGCATGATTAACTCTAGGGTTTTATTCCTTTCATTTTTAATAATGAGTGAGTAGTTTTTCTGAGGTTTGGTCGCTGGGTAAAGGCGCGCCGCGACCCAATTAGGATTCGTCTCGCAATTTTCCACACATTAATTTAATTAAATAATTTAGTTGGTGAAAACTACGTCCGTTGGACGAATCCGAGGCATTGCCGGGCTCATGTGAGCGGGAACGGGGGACCAAAACTTGTTCGCCACAGTGTACGGGACCGGCAACCTTAGGATTCGCATCTTTCGGAATTTCCAATTCTCCCTAAATTTAACTATTTTTAGAACCTTGAAAAGCGAGCGGGTTCTGATTGGGTAGCAAGCGCCGGATTCCCTACGACCGTGCCTCTCTTTTAATTATTTGAGCAAGTTATCTGTTAGTATTAGTTAATTAATCAACCAAAAGATAAGGGGTGGCTACATAAGAGCTAATTTTGATACTACAACCCGAGGTTCCACAGCACACCCTTCACCGTCCTTAGTGGATTCGACTCCGGTCTTACCGGGTATTGTGCTGCATCGGTCTCAGCCCTACGCTTGGGCTAACCCATTATTTTAGGTCTAGGAATCGGTCAAGCAATATTAAATACGGTTCCTCTTACCTCATCACTCTCTCTCTCCTGTTTCTCTTTCTTTTTTCTCTCTAAATTCGAGCCGTCCAAAACTAAAATAAACGACTCAAATGCGATACGCGGGCTCCATGTGGTGCTCACTCCGCCTAGATGCACTGGGACCATGTTCGTTGGGGGATTTTAGATTTTGGATTTTCTCACTGCGCATGGTTTCCAATAAATTTTTTCTCAATCAGTACTCTCATTTATCTTTCTATCTCTCTCCACTTATTTCCCAAAATCCAAGTACCAAAGCAAAGGGTCCAAAGTTTTTGGCACGGAGGGGATCGAACCCCATTGGTGGGGGAGAAACCGGTGGAGTTGGGAAAAAGCAGTGTACGGACCACACTATTGAGTTGTACAAGCTCATCGGAAAATTGTTCAGTGCCGAGCGGGTACCATGTGGTGCCTACTTGCTCATCCAAGCCGTCCATTACGTATTTAGACGGCTCAGATTTGAAGAAAGAAAAGGAGAGAGAAAGTGTTAGAATGAGAGGAGAAAGAGTGTTTTAATCCGAGCTGTCCAAAATACATCGGATGGCTCGGGTGTGCCGAGTGGGTGCCATGTTGGCAATACCCGCTCGGCACTGAAAAATTCCTCCAGCTCATCCCACCCTTTTTTCTATTTTGCATTTTTTTGAAGATTTCATCTCATCTCACCTTCACCTCTCTTTTTTGCGTAATTGTTACGAAACAGATTTTGGTAATCTCTCCAAACCCTAGGCAGATGTGAAAATGCCTAAAACCCTAGGGTATTCTATAAAAGTGCCTAAATCACTAAAACTCTATAATAAAAAAGTACACGCTAAAACTCTATGAAGGTGCCTAAACATATTTTGGCCTTATAGATAAAAAACTCAAAAAGTTGAAGGACCTTCACTAAAAATAATTTTGCCGGCGTTCTTTCCCTAAACCAGGTATATACTAGGGGTGAGCATGGTCTGGATTGGTTCGGTTTCATACTAAACCAAGAACCAAACCAATATTTACGGATTATGAATTTGGAGAACCAAACCAACCCACAAAAAGCATAAAACCAAACCATTTAAATACGGTTCGGTTTCGGTTTTAAACCATGGTTTGCTTTGAACTAAGTTATTGTCTTCAAAAAATATTTAAAGTACTTAACATTATGAAGATAAATTTATTAAAATTCATTTATTTAAACCAATTCCATTCAAATTATTAAAACACACTAATATTAACCAACTAATTAAAAGTAGGAAACCAAAAATTGTCTCAAGTCTTAAACTAAGAAAATAAAATGCTGATAAGTCACTTAAATGAACCAACTAAGAATACCAACTACTAAACATCTTAAGATAGTTTAACTAAATAAAAGGCCAAAAATAATTTCTAAAACTATTGAATTGAAATGAGGTAACAAAAGGGCAATAGTAGCAACATGATAGAAACCAACTTGTGATATCACTCTACATCAATGCTCATATCATTATCTTGGCAGTGAAGAAAAATTAAATATTGCAGTGAATTTAATAGAATCAATAAATTAATAAAGTAGTTGACTAAAAGCTCCCATATTTATTGGGTGAATCATAATTAATTTATATATATATATATATATATATGTGTGTGTGTGTGTGTGTGTGTTAGTGTGTGTATTATACGGTTCGGATCGGTTTGAAACCATAACCGTAAACGCGAATCCATAAACCAAACCATATAACGCAGTTTCTAAGTTTGTAAATCATGATCAAACCATACTACTAAAAATCCAAACCAAACCCTCCGGTTTGAATTGGTTTGGAATGGATTTGCGGTTTGACGGATTTTTTGCTCACCTCTAGTATATACATGAAAAAAGGATTGCCAAAATTGTTTCTCATTTACTACTTTGTATATGAATATTTTTATTGGTTTGTACATATAAGGTGCAGTTTCCCACTCTCTATCTTATCGTCACAATTTTTTCGGTGTTGATTCAGGTCATAACATTAGCATATTTTGTGTGAAATCATTACATTACTCTTATGCATAAATTCATGTGAATAAATATAATTAAAAAATTTGTACAATTCTTATTCTTATTATTTTGAAGTGGTCAAGTGATACAAGAAAGAGAACTAAGATGACAAATCTCTAGCAATGAGAGCATCCAAACCAGATGAAATACAATTTGAGTGTCGACAAAGAAAACTCCTATTCAGACTATTAGAGGCAAGCCAATGGGCGGCCTTGTTCTTCTCGCGGTGGCACCAAGAGAAAGACCAGCTCCTTGTAGACACCCAAATCTTGATGTCTTCCATCCATAACCCTTATCTCTCACGGACAAACGGAATTAAGTCCATTAAAGCAGTTAATTTTCACTTGGCAATCTGTTTCAAAACTGGCTTTATCAATATCCCATCCCATATCCACCGCAACCTGAGACGCAATCCTCAACACCCAAGCTTCAATTAAAATGGTAGAAGAGACCCTTACAGCTTTACCAACCCTTCACAACAGAGCAAGTCCACCACTATCTCTGGCAATAACACCGAAGGCAGCTAAGCTGCCAAAGGATGGAGGAAAATGCTCCATCACAATTAAACTTTATAAACCCAAAAAACAAGCATGCAGATAATCAACAGTTGCCGAATTGACCTTAATTATTGTAGTTTCTGGATTAGGCCACACTCCATTAAAAACAAAATTCTTTAGTTTGTTAATTTGGTCCTCAGATTTGGGAAGATTTGTGGGTGCATAAGAAATTAATTCTTGTCCATTACTATTCAAAGGAAAGAGTTGCGAGTTTCCACTTGGTGCTAAAAGAATTCCCTGATTGGCCCTTTAAGCAATTGTACTTAATTAACCCCCATCTCAAAAAAGTACACACTTGTCTGACTTTGACCCAATAGGTGACAATTAGCATTTTGCTTTCAACTGGATACAGCTTGCTCTTTCATTTGAGAACTGAAAGTAATTTTTTTTTATCAAGCTACATTAATTAGTGCAAATTAAATATTAGTTCAAGGATTGATTTTGAAAAACTACGGTTGAAGACTTCTTTATGTGAAGATCACTGGGTCTGATGGTAGTCTTTTTTTTTTTTAAACGATATGCATCAGCAGGTTAGTATTGTTAGATATTAGAGAGGAAGAAGGGAGGAGGGCTCGAACTCGGTCCAAATACGTGGAAGTACAAAGGAAGCAACACTAATCGCACTTCACTTGCCACTGCGGTTTGATGGTAGTCTATATATATCTATATATATATATATATATATCACATTGTTGGAGCTTGCTGGCAGAGAGCTATTGGATATTAACAGAGACATTTGAGAACATCTTGGCCTCGGAATGAATAAAATTGAGATTGAAACCGATTCAAAGGTAGTTGTGATGACGATCAACAATGAAATGCATGACTATCAGATTGTATGAGTTTGAAGGCAAAACTATTGGGTAAAGAATATCCTCGACTTGAAAAGGCAAACTGACCTGTTATTAAATGTATCTAAATGTATGCCAGACAAACTCCTAGAGAACTAAACTGCACGAATTGATTAGTTCTTGATTTAACACAATATTAATGAATCATCAGGTCCATGCTCACCCTTATATTTTACTATTTGTTAGTGGTTAATTAATTATCCATGCTTATGGAGATGAAATAGTCATGAATTATCACTCTAGCTTGTCTTGGTCATATAATTAATTCACACAATTACCCCTGAAATAGTTGTGTTGCAATATATAAGCAGCACGTTGATTGGTGATTAGAGTTTAATGCACATTTAAGTTGTTAGTTAATTTAGAGCATATTATAATTGAGATATTGCATGCAAGTTTTCAACTTAACTAACTACTATATTAATTTAATAAGAGTTTCTAGATTACAATCAAGATTCAATGTTTACTTTTCCCTACTTTCTTTATAAAAGAGTACTGCATTACTACAACATTTTTCTCATAGGTGGACAATATTATATGTATGTGACATTGAAATCAAATGACTAGATAAAGTATAAAAGCCAAATATGGATATGAAGAGTGATTATTTTTAAGGGATTTTCTTTGGTTCCACGGTCAGGGGTGCTCGGACCAGCTTTTTAGTACCTTGATTAATCTATTTTTTAATCCGGTCAAAGGCAGACCATCCACACCAAGATTAAAGAATTCATAAAAAAATTATATTCTTGCAGCCTGATCCCAAGAATCAAACTCTAGTTAATTACATGGGAAGCAAACTCACCCAGAAATTATTATAAAGAATATAGTTTCAGCGTATGTGTGGGAATATCACACCTCCTATGTTGGTGTAGCTTGCATGTTCTGACAATGTCCTGGTCTGTGGATAGGCCTACACCTCTTTATTTTAAGATTTTGACTTTTACACCTCTTCATAATTTTGTAGGTGTAAGGCATTTTTTTTTCCCGCGAAATGAACCCCATGAATAACCCGTTTCGTTAAAATTTTTATTTTTTAAATACTTATTTTTGTTTTACGAGACAAGTTATTATTAATTCACCCTTTAAGGTAACATAACAACATTCCTTTGAAAAACAAAAGGCAGAATCGATTCGAAGGAGAAATGAGAGATATTTTGTTCCACCCCATAAAAATTACATTGATTCTTTGCTTTCAAAGAATTTCCATGATACATCCGAATAATCATTTCTAGGATTAATCGATTTTGAATTCATCGTTTTAACTTTCTGTATATGTATGGTTTGATTCTTTGATTTGGTAATAAAGATAGAATAACTAATAGAAAAGAATAACTCTCATAATATATTACCTTTAATTCAAAAAATAAGTATTTTTTTAGCCGAATGGGGCTAAGGCATCCCAGCCAGGTTGTAATAGTATTTTGGAAGAGAGTATAGAAGTCCTACACTGAAGCATAGCCTTGACTTAGTAGGCTACTCAATCCTTTGGATTGACATAGTGGTTAAGACTCGAGACTCTGGGATTCAATCGTTTTCAAGATTTTAAATTCGAATTCTCTCACGTTATTTTTATCTTTTAAGGGACCAGTCAATACAAAACCACCCGGACGATGGGATAGAGTAAGCTCCAACACGCAAAAACCACCGCCACATAAGAGGATCTTCAATGTACGAGTCTATATACTTGTGAACATGAGTTCAAAAAAAGCGGTCTTCACCAATCATTGATTTGAATGGATTTTATTGGTCAATGGGGCATCAAAAGTCACAACTTTGGTTGCGTTTTTTCGTTGGTTTTTGAAAAGAAAGTTTTGTTTTGTTCTGTTTCTTGAGCTTGTTGACTAGAAGTATTTTTGGTGCTTCTTTCAGACACATGTTCACCCAAAACGGGCGCTTTTTTTATGAACAAATATGTCCCTTCCTCTTTGGTGACTAAATGGAATAATCATCGGTTGGTCTATAAATATCATGTCTCATTCTATCTTAGGCTCCGTTTGTTTCAATGTAAAATGTTTTTCTAAAAAACAAACTTCAAACTTTTATTTTTCGATATTTGGTTTGCACTTGAAAATATTTTCATTAATCAACAAAATAATGTAGAGCTTAAACGGTGGAGAGATCTGAGAATATTGAAATTGAACATAGATCAGAACAGACAATCGAAGAAACTGATCAGTGAAAATTGCAATAGAAGGTAACGGGTTCATTTCAGAAAATAACTTATGGAAGATTTAAAGGTAAGTCATTTCATCCAATTAATAGAAAATGTTTTGCATGTAAAATATTTTCATCATTTTTTACACAACCAAACACCGAAAAATATTTTATGTCCAAACAAACAAAGCCTTAGTCAATTCAAAAAGGTTGATTTTCTAATACTTTCGTAAAACATTTGGACGAATTGCAGTAGAAAGTAGCGGGTTCATTTCAAAAAATAACTTATGGAAGATTTAAGGGTAAGTCATTTCATCCAATTAATAGAAAATGTTTTGCATGTAAAATATTTTCATCATTTTTTATACAACCAAACATCGGAAAATATTTTACGTCCAAACAAACGAAGTCTTAGTCAATTCAAAAAGGTTGATTTTCTAATACTTTCGTTGTGTAGGAGATTTATCATTTGAGAGAGTACTGCAACACACATCAAATGTAGTGCTGCTTCTGTGGAGGTAGACGTCCATGTAACAACAAACACCATAGCAGGGATGAATCTGTCTTTTAAGTACAGAGTCCAACACTTGCCCTGATCATTATTTTAATTCCATTGATTTTCAAGTTTTTTTTTTTATCGACAATAATTTTACTAAGGAAAACTTGACAAATTATACATCAAATTGGGGGAGAAGGGAGGAGAATTCAACCAAAAGTTTAATTGAAAAAAAAAAAACACCTGTTGGGACAAAATCCAAAAACACCTTAGGGCCAAAGCCCAAAACACTTAAAAAAGCAAAGGTCGGACCACACCTTGCCGTTAAGCCAACCGGTTACACCCAAGAGTGGTAACTGGGGGCGACAATACAGAGAGGACAACAAAGAGGACGACGGTGAGGAGAAAGCAGCAGAAAGGCTAGGGAAAGGGGAAGGGAAGAAAAGAAGAGGGGGAGAGAAGAGAGAAGAGAGGAAGGGGGAAGGAGGAGGCGCCCGGGGCGAGGAGATAGGAGGACAGGAGGACACGCTTCCCCCTACAGAAAAATTTTGAGTTCTGATTTTAATAATGTATTTTAAATTTATTGGTTCATCGCAAAAGGTAAACGTAGATTTTCTAATTAAACATTCACTCAACTCTCAATTTTTTTTCCTTATGATGCCGATTTCGGTAAATTAGCTCTAGAAGGACATAGTATTTTGTTTTTTCGTGACTTTTTTCGGGTGAACTGGAAGCAGAAAAAACTTGTCGCGAGGAAGGGCAAGAACCACGGACCACTCATAAAATTGTACACTTGACGTATAAATCCCAAATTTCGTGCTGTGATAGGCGCGTAAATGTTCACATACGCACCCCCTAATTTATCTTTGTTAAGTCCATTTATATTGTTATTCGGAGCTTAACGCTTAATTTGTATATTGTAGGTGTTGTGAGGTTCTAAAATTTTAATAGGCCTTAAAAATGCTCCTATTGTGCGCGTGGTCTTGTAACAGTAAAACAATACAAGTGAGGGAAAACGACGGCCCAGGACGTGTTTTGATAATTAATACTTTTTGAGGAAATGCTAAAAATATTTTTTAATGAACAAAATGTTCTTAACGAGTATTAATTATCAAAACACGTCATTGACCGTCATTTTCCCTACAAGTGATTCATGTTTTTGGTGGGCCCAAAGACTTTCTATTTTGTCTGATAGTTGGACCATGTGAAAGGAGGCCCAAGTCATTCTCGGCACTGGGCATGGCCCACAGCCTTACACGTACGAGACCGCAGGTTTTTCTTAAAAGTCGGCTTCAGTAACATGAATATATAAAAGGAGAGCCACGCATAGCAGAGGGGGTTCAGATCTGTCCAGTTTACTCCAAACCAGTTTGGTCCAGTTGCGGACAAGATCCAGCCAACACACCTTCCCCAAAATCAAACGCTTGGATCGTCCAGTTGCGGACAAGATCCAGCCAACACACCTTCCCCAAAATCAAA
>BPLS01026277.1:0-11929 GCA_019656275.1 Rhododendron kiyosumense
GAGGGCCGCAAACCAAAATCGGGCGATTTTCGGGGCGCGTGCCCACAATGCCAGACCAAGCCTTTCCTCCTGGTGATTGAAACTAGGGTTGTAAACGAGCCGAATCAAGCTGAATCCTCTTAAGTTTGGCTCGGATTCGTTAAGGTACTAGTCTGGCTCGAGTTCGGCTTGGGTTCGATTCGAACTTGAATAACTTGGCTAGAATTTGGTTCATTAACATTTTTCAAAGCTCGGGTTTAGCTTGTTAAACTCAAATGAACCAAGCTGAGCCGAGCCAAATCTAGGCTCGAATTGAGTTTGTCAAGGCTTGGATTTGGTTCGGTTTGGCTCATTAGACTCAACCACATCCAAACTCTCTCATTGGTCATATAGAATTTAGGAGAAAAATAAGTATTAAAATATATATAACCTTGAAATTTTTTATATTTGCATATAGACTCTCAATAATTATTAATTATATTTAACTATAGGTTCACGAACCTAACCGAGCAGAATACTGTAAGGTTCAGGCTTGGCTTATATATCAAACGAGCCTAAAATTGAGGTTCAAATTTGGTTCATTTAATAAACAAATCGAACTCGAACGAACTCTTATTGAGCCAAGTCTCGAACAGTTCACAAATGACACAATTAATTTACATTCATAGTTGAAATACAATGGTAGTAGATAAATATCTACACAAGTGGGTGGGAGAGGAATGCTGAAGTAAAGAGGAGTGGAGCCATATCTCCATCCATTAGTCAACACTCAGCTCCATCGTCATCGTGCATGTTCTTAAAAAATAAGTACTCCAATTTATTTGTAATTTTTAAGTTTAAAAATAATGGACTTAATTTTTTGAGCAATATAAATCTTGTTTGGTAAATGCAGAAGAAATCTTTTGAATGATGCAAAAAAAAAAAGATCAAAAAATTATTTTCGTAAATACATTATTTTTAAATTTTAAAATTGCCTACAAGTGCTTACTATTTTTAAAAGACTACTCTAGCTAATTTAAATAGACAGAGATATTTTATACTTTCTCCGTCTATAAATAAGTGTTCGACGCGCAAACCTAAACCTTCAAAAAGATACATTTGTTTCGTTAAAAAAATCAAATTTCACAAATCAATAGATAGAATGAATTCTATTAGATTGTGGAAAAAAATTAAATTTTTTAATGAAAAATATGTATATTTTGTAATGTCTAGTTTTGCGCGCCAGACACTTATTTAGGAACGGAAGGAATAGGACTTTGACTTTTTAAAATACTACTCTAGCTAATTAAAAATAGACAGAGATACTTTATAGGACTGTTGACTTTTTAAAATACTACTCTAGCAAATTAAATAGACAGAGATATTTTATAGGACTTTGACTTCTAGAACGTGATAGTAAACTCACTTTGTGGAGATGGCGGCCTTTGACATTCAGTTCTTGTGAGAAAATAGAGTATGGGCAGTGGTGGAGAGGCATGTATATAGCATGATCTTCTGTTTTTGTTTTTTTGTTTTTTGAGTCAGACGAAGTGGAATGTAAAAGAATGTCTTTTAAGTCCTCAGGATGCAGCTACATATGGTTCAAGGTTCAAGAACAAGAGCTCTCCTGGCTCCTGCCATGCATCTGTCGTTGAAAATTCAAGTCAGTTATCGAGAGTTTTATTGGATCTTTTTCCGAACAAGAAAATTCAAGCTGGCATTTTAGATCAATGCGACAAAGCCAATAATAGGATTGTCATATGCCAAAAGATCAAAACAACACTCTACATTCCAATAGCCTAATTACCCACTCTCAGGGGCGGAGGCACATGACTACAAGGATGGCAACCGACCCCACTGGTTACCAAATTTTTCCTTAGAAGGTATATTTTTTACTCCATTTTTACTAATTTGATCCCAAATTTTCATAGGAATAGATATAATTTAGCTATTTTGACCTCACAAAAAATCTTTAAATTGTGCCAACTTATTTTAAGTGCATATGAATCTAATTTTTAACCTCATTAACCAAAATTCCTGGCTCCGCCTCTGCCCATTACCTATCTATAATGAAAAATGTTTTTTTTCTTCTTTTTTGTTTGTGGGTGTATTCTCCTCCAATAAAAACCATTAGATCTACGTTCGCATTTTAATTGCAGAAGAAGAAGATCAAGGGTTCACAATCTTATGATCAGGACTCACGGTCTACCTAATAGTTATAAATTCATACAAATTTGGTGCAATGGTAAAGTTCAGAGTTTCTCATTCGATAAACATATATACTCCTCTGTGCCTGTAGGATATGGTGGGATCATAACTTTGGTCTCGACAAACGTGCTGTGAGTCCCACTGCAAATATGACTATGTGGTGCTGAGAGCAATACTCTTTGACTGATATGTAAAGTAAACTATTTGCATATCTATTATCTGGTCAAAAGAGTTGTTAAGAAAAAAACGAAAGATGTATTATTGATTAACTATGGAATAAAATCATCCTAATTATAATCAAATCACAATCTCAAGATCACGATTTGATCGCAATATTATTTCGTATATGCATTTATTCTAACTTTCTCCATCAAACTTAATTAGGTTTACCAACTTGAGTTTGAAAAAGCTAAAAGAAACTAGGAACATCCAAGCAAAAAGAAACCAGGAGCCGCCACGCCACGCTAAGCTAAGCCAAACTCAAGTAGGTCTACCAACTTGAATTTGAAAGAAAAGAAACGAAGAAGCCATGAATCGAAAAGCAACGAGCGCTGGTGAAGAGACGCGCTGGTGATGAAGAGGCGTTCTGGTGAGTGAAAGCAACCGAAAAGCGTGGAGGGGATTGACAAAGTAACTAAGTGCCCGGTGGACGGCAGCGCGGCTTAGGCCGCCTGCCAGGAGCGAATGTCCACAGTGCCTAGATCTTATAGCTCTGATACCATGTTAAAAAAAAGTGAAAGATGAATTATTAATTAACTATGGAATAAAATCATCTTAATTACAATCAAATCATATTCTCAATATTACGATTTGATCGCGATATTATTTTGTATATGTATTTATTCTAACAAGAGTAATGGATAACTCCTTCAGAGATCACTATATATGTGCAATCCTTTCTCATCCTAACCTATATACTAGTACAATTCATGACAAAACTCATCCCCTTGTGTCCAATGGCTTCCAAGTATTCCCTTTTCTCTCTCTTCTTTTTCCCTCTCCTATCTCTCCCCTTCCACTTCTCAACAGGACAAACTTTTGTGAACTCTATTTATAGGTTCCCCGACAGTGGTCTAGCAGCATCAAATATAGACTCCACTTTGTTCACTCACATATTTTGTGCTTTTGCTGATCTTGATTCCAATACAAATCAAGTTACTATTTCCTCCTCAAACAATGCCTCATTTTCTCAGTTCACCAAAACTGTCCAGCTTAAAAACCCTTCTGTCAAGACCCTTCTGTCCATCGGTGGTGGCTCTGCCAACAAGACCGTCTTTGCTTCTATGGCTAGCCAATCGGCTTCTCGGAAAAGTTTCATTGATTCTTCCATAAAATTGGCAAGGTAAGTAATGTTGCAATTTTGAGAAATCAATCCCAGTAAGGTTATAATTTGGTTTATTCCATTTGTATTGTTTTTTTTGGAACAATTGTTAGGAATAATTCGTCCCATTAATTAATTATTGTATGTAAAAAAGAAGTTTTGCGTAGATAAAAGATGCACCTTTTAGGTTTGAACTAAAAGACATGTCTTCGCCCTAAGGTGTCAATTACTAACCACATGACTTTTGTGAAAGGTTTGACTTGAAATTTCTTTCCTCTTTCTTACGAAATTAATTTGTTTTATCACATTAATTCAATTTTTCCCTTTTTTTGGAACACATGAGAATGACTTGGTACTCCATGCGTCTCGTGCTCTAAAATGATGTAGGACAAGATTGGGGTGTTTCTATATTTTATTTCTATTGCTTTAGAATAAGATTTTTACTAGGAATATTTTCGTTTAAGTTAGAATTATTAACTTTTCATATTCGTTTTGATTTTGATTTCTACCTTTATTAGGATTTTTGGTTTACAAGAATTAGGATTTTATTTTAATTAATCAGAAAATATCTTTTCTTTAATGCCGCTTGTTTTGACATAATTTAAGATTTCTTTTTCAGTAGGATCTCTAGGGTTATGGTCTTATAAAAGGAGCCAATAAGATTTTTACTAGGACTATTTTCGTTTAGGTTAGAATTATTAATTTTCCATATTCGGTTTGATTTTAATTTCTACCTTTAAATTAACGAAAATATTCCTAGTAAAAATCTTATTTTAAAGCAATAGAAATAAAATATAGAAACACCCCAATCTTGTCCTACATCATAAAATATTTGTGAGACTTGTGATTGTCATAAAGTTGTTTTAAATTAACCATCAAAATTTGCCACAAAAAAAAAAAAAAATCTCGTACATATTATTTTAGAATTAAAGCAGCTTATCGTCTTATTGATCTCCCACGCTTTGTTAACAAGCAACTGTAACCTAGTTTTCTTTATTCTCTTTACCAAATATGTACTTTAATGAGCTGCAAATGTGTATCAATTTTGGTGTCTCAAGGGAGTAATTCTTTTGTGATTTTAATATTTTAAAGCTTAATTCACCCTCAAAAGGGTAATATTGGAAATTCAAAGGCAGACCACCTGGGGTGGTAGCATAATGGCTAGTGAGTCGCTCCAAGTCTCCAACATGGACGTCAAAAAGTTGTGAATTGGCGGTGTGCTATTGACGCTCCCTCGAATGTTGTAATCCAATTAGCCCACCTTCTGGTCCATTTCACCGTGGGTATTTGGAGCAATACCTTTGGCTATACGAAAACCAAGTGTGACATTGCCTGAAAGGAGAGCCATCTTATGCCTGGAAGCGAATTGATGAATTCCACTAAACTTTTTTAAAAAATAAATACTTATTTCAATTTTTAAAACTTAAAAATAATGTGCTTATGAAAATAATATTTTAATTTTTTTTAAAAGATCTCATTGAAATCTTTCAAACAAAAACCATATTACATATTTTTAGATTTCAGTAAGCTCGTAATCTTTTGCATAGGGTCCTTTTTTGACGTCTAGATACCCAACAGGTCATATGGCTTCTATGGCTTGGATCTTGACTGGGAGTACCCACAATCCACTTCAGAAATGGCCAACCTGGGTGCCCTCCTCAACGAATGGCGGGCCGCGGTGGCAACCGAGGCCAATTCCTCCGGAAAACCGCCGTTGCTTCTAACCGCGGCCTTCTATTACGCATCAAGTATTAATGGGCTGAACCATCCGGTCGAATCCATATCCAATAGCTTGGACTGGATCAACTTGATGGCTTATGACTTCTACGACCCTAGAAGGGCCAAAGTGACCAACTCACATGCAGCCCAATACGATCCAATCCAATCGGGCCCGATTAGCGGAAGTTACGGGGTCGGGCCTTGGATCCAGGCCGGGATGAGCTCAAAGAAGTTGGTCCTCGTCGTTTTACGGGTACGCATGGCGGCTCACGGACGCGAACAACCACGGGCTTATGGCACCGGCTGATGGGCCGGTTGGATCGGGTGACGGGGTGATGAGCTACAGGGATATCTTGGGGTTCATAGCCGAAAACAAGGCCGCAACGGTGTACAATGGCACAATTGTTTCAAACTATTGCTATGCTGGGACAACTTGGATAGGGTATGATGGCACCCAGAGTATCTCTGCCAAGGTTTCATATGCTAAGCAGGAAGGGTTGCTTGGTTACTTTGCTTGGCATGTTGCACAAGATAACAATTGGGATCTCTCAAAACAAGGTATATAGGTCTCAATCCAACCTTAAATTCATGAATGTTGATTTTTTTTTTAATCTCGATAATCAGGTGTTCGGACTAGTTTGCACGCACTTCGACTAGCATTTTGAAGTTAAAATTTAAGGAAAATGATGGACAAAAACTCTCCCAGTTCAATAATTTTGGTCTTGGCCTCCTGGGATTCCATGCCTTACGTTTTGGCACTAAAAAATTACTTTTCTTTTGTATCTTTTTCATGCACCGTAACAACTTAAATTCCAATAGGGATTAAAATTATGGGATGGTGGGAGTAGAATTTTTGTCGGGAAAACTCTTTTGAAATGATGGGGCAGTGACATTCGATCATGAGTGCATTAATATGTAAGCGGTAAGCCATCTGCAATAATTAACCACTGCAACGCTTTAAACGTACAGCCAAAACTCAGGTTTCTTGTGGTCGGATTTTAATTCTAAAATTAACTTTTCTAATGATGTGGTTTTTGTTTTCATTGCAGCCAAACAAGCATGGGGAGCATGAAACTCATGGAAAACAGAAAATACAACTATACAAGGATTAGCCGAATAAAAGGGCTTAGGTAAAACCCTACTTTAGCAAGCTGATGAGCTACTTTGAACAATAATGGGGTTGTATTATGATATTAACATTTACGCGCTAACCAATTTTTGTTGGCTCGATCTTGTCAGTCGTAATGATTTAAGTAAAAAAAGAAAAGTGGCAAATGTTTCACGCATAATTCTATGGGTACTGACGAAGGGTTCACCATCATGCATGGAATTGTCCACTACGATTTCGCGTGCATTTTCAACGACTTATATCTTTCGACGTGTATTATGTTTTATATTTTTAAAATCATTGTCTTATAGAAAAAATTTAGATCTATCAAACAAGATCCATATTGCTTATTTTTTAAAATATACGTTGAGAGATATAAGCCATTGAAAATACACGCAAAATCATAGTTGACAATTAAATAGGAACGGAGGGAGTAATATTTTTGCGGGTGTCCTAGTGAAAATTCGGCTTGCATATCTATTTATATATTGAGAGGAAGGATCAGATCAAATAATATGGGCAGAAGTGGTTCGAGACTTCAAGTGGTGAATGTCAATTAACCTGCATTATGGCCTTATGGGCAAGTCTCACTTTCGAACCAAAGCATTAATTCTGTAAAGTACTAATGTCTACGTCAGTGCAACTCACTGAGCCATTTATTTCTAGGAGGGATATATGTAGAACAGCAGAAGTGCCTTTCCTATGAAGAAGGATTGTGGGTTTGTTGTTTTTTCCCTTGTCGTGGGCACATAGAAAAAGATGGTTATCTCTTCGAGCAAATACACTAACCAAGCAGGATGTCTAGCTTTTCATATTCTAATACCAGAACCTTGCAATTCCGAATTACTTGGCAACGAATTTGAAATAATAGCCGCCGACCTTCGAATAAATCGAAACTCAAGCACTCTCATCTTTGGACCATGTGACGCACAAATAGGCCTAGATCATTCTAGAATTTAAAAAGGTCATATGTGTTGTTTATTTTGTTTACCCCATTGAGTTGCACATTTCAAACATGGGCAAAAACATGAATGACTCACATTCACATATACTACTCGCTACATGTATTTAGGCTATTTAGTGGGTATTATGAAATTTGAGACAAAGCTTCAAAGACAAATGTGTTTCATTCATGTCTCTACCTATGCCTATATCCGATCAATGTGATTTTTGCATAATTAAACAGCTAACGAGCCTAGCAAAATGAATCCCGATCATGTCTTTTTTGACAAGAAATGAGGCCCATCTGTGTGAAATCAGGGCTTGTTGTGCCTTAAAGAAAAATAACATATCGAAAAAAGTACACGTTGCAAACACTACAAGAAAATTGTTCTATAGCAACAGTCGAAAGCGTTGGCAAAAAATCCAAAAACCGTTGGTAGAGACCCGTTTAGGCTATACTAATGGTTGGAGAACCGTTGGCCAAACCGTTGCAATATATCCGTTGCTGTAGAGGTATAGCAACGGTTTTGACGAGCGTTGGTACAGATTTTTTTTTACCAACGGTTTCATTAGCAACAGTTATAGGCAATTTTCATTTTTTTAAAAACCATCCACTATGTGACGTAAGCTGCCACGTGGCACCGACGAGGCAGCCACATGTCGCCCACGTGGCACTGATGTGGCACACGCGTGGTGCCCACGTGGCGCTGATGTGGCAGCCTACTTGGCGCCCACGTGGCAGCCTACATGGCACCTTCGTGGCGGACGAAATATTTTTTCCTCCTGAGAATCGAACCTCCGACCTCGTGTGTGCGCGCGCGTGCGCGAACCAACTGTGCTAGCCGAAAACTTGTGAAATATTATACACCTTTTAATATTTATATTATACAAACCGGATTTTTTTATTTTTTATTTTAAAATCTGGTTTCTACTAACGGTTAATTAAAAGCGATGCTATAGTCCAGTTTATAGCAACGGTTATTGGAAACCGTTGCTATAGTCCAGTTTTTAGCAACGGTTTTCATAAACCGTTGCTATAGTCCAGTTTTGAGTAACGGTTAAGGAAAACCGTTGCTATAGTGTTGTAATCTACTAACGGTCACATGAAAACCGTTGCTATAGTCATATTTCTAATAACGTTTTGTAAACCGTTACTATACACCATCTATACCAACGGTTTTTTGAACCGTTGCGGAAAAAACTGTTGGGAGATCCGGATTTTCTTGTAGTGAAAGAAGTCTCTTCCGTTCAATTTCGATAGTTCATCTCAACAATCAATGGTGCAACAAATCGATGGGATACATTAGGTAAATATATTATCTGGTCCATTGAAAACACTTTTAATCAACTTGGATCATTCGAATTGTCCTCTACCGTCCGCTTTTGGACTGCAGAAAAGCCGTTTCCCATTAAATTTATGTTTCTAAGCTACTTTATTTTTGAAAAATATTGGGCACAGGATAAACTCTAAAACCTCCAACTACCAAGTCAATTACCATGCAAAGTTGCAAACTAGTACACCAAGTCAAAAAGAGGGGAGACTTTTCATCTAGGTGCTTCCTAAGGAGTAATTACTCAGTGCTCCTAGAATACCACCACGTGACAATTTGGTGATGACTAGATAACGATGGGGTGATGCTTGTTCAGTCGATTTAATTTAGTTTACATATTCGTATATCAGTATGGGCTTAAATTTTAGAAAGTTAATTTAAAAAAAAAAAAAACTCACGGGACAATTTGACATTTTCCAATTTGGCATCCGCAAATTCTACCTCACCGATCTTAACTTTACATTTTGGAGTGGAAAGTTTGGTTGTGAAATGATCACTTTCTTAAGGGAAAGGAGAATAAATTATTTATATCGTTGGTGTAAACATTTATTTCCTCTAAATCAATTGCATCGCGACACGTGTCAAAATAGTGGTCTCAATTAATAAAATATGGCGACGTGGCGCAATGTAATTGATTTAGAGGAACAAATGTTTATACCGACAGTGTAAAAATTTATTCTCAGGGAAAAACAGATTTGAGCTTGCTGTCAGACAAAAACCAAGGGATGCCAAATATATCTACCTACCATTTGACTTTACTTGTAAATGAGGAGAAATTTTTGGGAGAATTCAGGTTCAGTGGAACAAGGGGCAAATAAGTCTCAACTCATGAACTACTTTTTCGAAATTATGAACTAATGGCATGGAAACAAATGTTTTCTCCATCCCATAAAGTTTGACACTTTCACTATTTCAGCTCTATGAAAAAACTAACTATATCTTTTAATCCGTAATATTTTTGATAAGTAATATGGATCTTGTTTGATAGATTTTAATTTATTTTATTAAAAAAAGTTCAAAATATTGCCTAACACATTATGCATTGAAAGATATATGCAATTTAAAAATGACACGCATTCCTAAAAATGCCAAACTTTATGGGATGGAGATAGTAATTACCAAGACATGGTATTTCAAACTTAGAAGAACAAAAATACCCCTTCCCCTCTACGACATTTCATTGGCCCCCTTGTCCTCTATTGGGTGTAAGAACAAAACACAAATCCCCCTTCTCGGAATCTCAACCTCTTCACCACCACCACCACCACCACCACCACCCATCCCACGGCCAAACCCACCTCTCTCTCTCTCTCTCACACACACACGAAAACCCTGTCGGCAAAACCCAAATTAATGGAGTAGTTGTGAAATCAAAACATGTCGGCAAAACCCAAATAAAACCCAAATTAATCGAGTAGTTGTGAAATCAAAACATGAGAAGACAAGAGCAGCCAAGGATGGAGCCAGAGGGAGACTAGTAGGGGCGGTCGCCCCCTATGATTCTAAAAAAAATACTATTAATTACATTGAAAAAAAACTTATTATCAAAATATATAGTTTCGCTCCTCTTCAAAAATATAGCTCGCCTCTCCTGTTCGCCATGTCAATAGTAGTGAATAAATAGTACTCATTGCAAGATTTTTCAATGAGCAAAGTTCCACATTATACACTAAAATCGATGGAGACGGATACGAAATCGCCCATAAATATCAACTACAAGAGACGTTACCAAGTTTGTGCTACTTTATGCGTGGAGTCTGATTGCAAGATTTTTCAAATGAGTACTATTAATTCTATGATAATGACACTGAATTGGCTTTGACAAGTCTTTGCAAGCTAGCTGTTGTACATAGTGATAAGGACATGGCCATCGATCCCTAATGATAAAAATGAGGTTCTCAATCAATGGCTGCAAGATTTTTCAAATCATGAGGTTCTCAATCAATCGTCACAATTTTTTTTTCCTAAAACAAAACAAAGATTGAAAGATGTGGAGATACTATTGTTGTCCATTCTCTGATAATTACAGATGTATTTTCCAAGTCTTCATAGCTTTATGGAATCCAAGAAATATGCCATGAGTGATTGAAAGATTTTTTGAACGAGTCAAGCTCAAATTGTTATACAATTTTACAAACGGAACCAACACGGAAAGATAAAGAAATACTCTTCTTATCAGTTCTATGACAATGACATGCGACTTTGCCAAGCCTTTGTTGCTTTATAGAGTTCTAGTAACGTGGCTATTAGTGATTGAAAGATTTTTATGGTAGAGTCAAGATTCAAGACCCATCCAACAAACATGGACAAAGAAGGGAAGATTTCTATCGAAATTGATAACTCTGTGTGCTACCTTGCTAAGTTATTATCACATCATATTTGGTCCCCCAAAGATATATTAGTCAATGTGCAAACACAAGAATGGAGTTAGGAGGGTCTAGTAGGGGCGGCCACTATGACAAAAATTTTAGAAAAATGCAATTACTAAAAAAAAGTTATCCCTAACTTAAATAGACTCACCACTGCTATTTTTTTTTCCTATATAATAGTCCTATATCCTCTATTTTTTGAAGAAAGTAGACCCAAAATAGTATTCCAAAACTATATTAGTCATTTTCGTATTCCATGTGCAAACGACAAACATCATTTATTATAATTTTTATTATGTTATTTTAATTTTTCCTAGAGTGGATGACTATTCATATTACAATGCATGTTTTTATTTTTTTAGTATACATTTAATTTGCGGACCCAGGAATACTGCCATCCAGGGGTGCTTAGCAATGGTATCAAGCGGCCAATCCGACTGTTTATGTACTCGGATTAGATCTTTGTCGTTCGTGCCGAGATGAACGGCCAAATCGGCTGCTCAGCACCTCTGCATCCTCGCTTGGCAGCATCCCCCAATCCTTCGCATTTCGCCATTGCTAAGGTAAAATCATGGCTCCGTCCCTGAGAGCAGCAACGATGCCGAGGAAGCCAAAGAAAGGTGCCGTTTCATCTTCGCTGAACATCGACGACATTTCAAATTTTCTTTGAGCGGGAAAGTTGATTAGATCTCGAGAAAATTGCGTGGGAATTGTTCTGTACGAAAGGGAGAAATCCGTGGAGTTTAAATTAGATTCATTTCTGTCTAGACTTGTGCGCAAGATTGATGGAGAAATTCCATGGAGATTAGATTGGTTTTACTTGTGAAATTAGGGTCTCTGAAATGGGTATTGGTTTCTTTATCACTGTCAAAATTTGAGATTTAAGTCATCAATTTGAGGATTTCAAAATCAGGCTCTCTCTCTCTCTCTCTCTCTCTCTCTCTCTCTCTCTCTCTCTCTCTCTCTCTCTCTC
>BPLS01026277.1:11939-31587 GCA_019656275.1 Rhododendron kiyosumense
CTCTGTATATGTATGTATCTATATGCATGTGTGGGTGTGCTTTTTTGCTGGAAAATCAGAATAACACTAAGGGTTATATTAGTCTTTTTATGTGGCTATTACGAATTAGTTTTCTCCATTTCATATCTAGAGGAATTCCATAAAAACTAGTCCATGACATGAGACTTATTTGCCCCAACAGCCACTGAAACGTACGTAATTCCCCCAAAAAATTTTAGTGCTGAGTGGGTATGTCGTCCCACGTGTTATCCGTCAGGCACATCCAAACCGTACAATATATTTTTGGATAGCTCAGATTGAAATGCTCTTTTTCCTCTTACCCTAACACTTTCTTTCTCCAAATTCGAGCCGTCCAAAAACGCAATGAATGTCACAGATGTGAATTTTTTTGTATATGAGAGGTTTGAGGGCCTTGGCTTGGAGTATTTTTTTTTTACCGTTTGTGATGCCACGGCAATTATTTGACAGCTCCCTTTGGAGTTGGTTCAGAAGAGAGGAAGTTGGGAAATCAAAACATGAGAAGACGAGAGCAGCCAAGGATGGAGGCAGAGGGAGGCTAGTAGGGACGGTCATTTTGAAATCCTCAAATTGACAACTTAAATCTCAAATTTCGACACAACCAGTGATAAAGAAACCAATACCCATTTTAGAGACCCTAATTTCACAAGCAAAATCAATCTAATCTCCATGGAATTTCTCCATCAATCTTGCACACAAGTCTAGACAAAAAGGATCTAATTTAAACTCACACAGATTTCTCCCTTTCGTACAGAATAATTCCCACGCAATTTTCTCGAGATCCAATCAACGTTCCTGCACAAAGAAAATTTGAAATGTCGTCGACGTTCAGCGGAGATGAAATCATGGAACGGCACCTTTCTTTGGCTTCCTTGGCGCCGCTGCTGCTCTTAAGGACGGAACCATGATTTTACCTTAGCAGTGGCGAAATGCGAATGATTGGGGGATGTTGCCACGCGAGAGTGCTTGGCAGCGGTCCCGAGCAGCCGATCTAGTCGTTCATCTCGGCACGAACGGCTAAGATATAATCCGAGTACACAATCGGTCAGATTGGCCGCTCGATACCGTTGCCAAGTACGCCCGGTTGGCAGTATCCCCGGGTCCGCAAATGAAATGTATACTAAAAAAATGAAAACATGCATTGCAATATGAAGAATCATTCACTCCAGGAAAAATTAAAATAACAAAATAAAAACTATAGTAAATGATGTTTATCGTTTGCACATGTAATACAAAAAAAACTAATATAGTTTTGAAATACTATTTTGGGTCTCTTTTCTTGAAAAAAAAAATAGAGGATATAGGACTATTATATAGGAAAAAATAAGAAAAAAAAATTTAGCAGTGGTGAGTCTATATAAGTTGGAGATAACCTTGTTTTAGTAATTGCATTTTTCTAAAATTCTTGTCGTAGTGGCCGCCCCTATTAGACCCCTCTAGCTCCATTCTTGTGTTTGCACCTCAACTAACATATTTTTGGGGGATCAAATACGATGTGATTATAACTTAGCAAGGTAGCACGCCAGAGTTATCAATTTCGATAGAAATCTTCCCTTCTTTGTCCATGTATGTTAGATGGGTCTTGAATCTTTACTCTGCCATAAAAATCTTTCAATCACTAATAGCCATGTTACTAGAACTCCATAAAGCAACAAAGGCTTGGCAAAGTCGCATGTCATTATCATAGAACTGATGAGAAAAGTATTTCCTCATCTTTCCGTGCTGGTTCCGTTTGTAAAATTGTATAACAGTGTGAGCTTGACTTGTTCAAAAAATCTTTCAATCACTCATGGCATATTTCTTGGATTCCATAAAGCTGTGAAGACTTGGAAAATACATCTATAATTATCAGAGAATGGACAAGAATAGTATCTCCTCATCTTTCCATCTCTGTTTTGTTTTAGAAAAAAAAATTTGAGACAATAGATTGAGAACCCCATTATTTGAAAAATCTTGCAATCATTGATTGAGAATCTCATATTTTATCATTAGGGATTGCTGGCCATGTCCTTATCACTATGTACAATAGTTAGCATGCAAAGACTTGTCAAAGCCAATTCAGTGTCATTATTATAGAATTAATAGAACTCGTTAGAAAAATCTTGCAATCAGACTCCATGCATAAAGCATCACAGACTTGGTAACATCTCTTGTAGTTGATATTTATGGGCAATTTAGTATCCGTCTCCATCGATTTTAGTGTATAATGTGGAACTTGGCTCATTGAAAAATCTTGCAATGAGTACTATTTATTCACTACTATTTGCATGGCGCACAGGGAAGGCGAGTTATATTTCTGGAGAGGAGCGAGACTATATATTTTGTTAATTAGTTTTTTTTTTCAAAGTAATTAGTAGTATTTTTTTTAGAATCGTAGGGGGCGACCACCCCTACTAGGCCCTAGTGACAGACCCAGAAATTTCATATACTGGAGGCACGTATTATTCACAATCTTAAAAATATTTCTATGTATATATACTACTCCCTCCATCCCAAAATGTTTGTTCGGTTCGTAAAACGAGAACTCCAAAATAATGCATTTCTTTGAAGAAAAATTCAAATTTTTTTCATAAATTAAAAGAACCCATTGATATCTAGTGAATTGTTGAAAGAAATTTGAATTTTTTTTGCAAAAATTGTATAATTTTTACACTATGGGATGGATGGAGTACTAAATTATCGCTCAGTCATTGAATATTGATCACTCATTCTATTCCGCAATCGATTTTTGACAATTTTCATGACTAAAATTACTCTTCAATTGTCGCGGTCGCAACCGTAAGATTAATGCCAAAGTCAAGAAAAAAAACTAAAGAATATAGTAATTTAGAAATTTGATTTTTGTAATATTTTGGATTGGAAGGGAAACACAAAAAGATAGGACAAAAATGGAGAAATAAAAGAAAGATCTCAATGATATCTATCAAACAAGATTCATATTGGTAGAAAAATTATTTGCATAAACACATGATTTTTTAGTTTAAAATTACATTCCTTTTCTTAAAGTTCCTTTTTTTTCAAAACCGGAACGGAGCACACTATCCTCCCTCTCTCTTTATAGGACTTTGACTTTGTGGAGATGGCGGCCTGCTCTTTTTTTCTTTTCTTTTTTTCCGGCTCCACGTTTGCGTGTTCCACTACTTGTGAAGAAGAGTGTCTAGGGAGTGGCCGAGACACATATCTCTAGCATGACGTCGTATGTAAAAGAAAATGTCTTTTTTAAGTCCTCAGGATGCAGCTACATATGGTTCAAGGATCAAGAACTGGAGCTCTCCAGGCTCTAGCCATCTAAAAATGTTGTTCACCATCGTTTCCCTCCTCCTCTTTCTTCCTTCATTAACAAGTTCTTCAGAGGCCCAGACCTGGATCAAAGCAGGTTACTGGTATTCCGGCAGCCAATTCCCGGTCCCCGATATCGACTCGACTCTGTTCACTCACTTGACATTTGGTTTTGCATATATCAACACTTCAACTTATGAGCTCTTGATCGCACCCTCTGATGAGCCATACATGTTCACCTTCACCGACATCGTTCGGCAAAAAAACCCATCAATCACAACACTTCTGTCCATCTGGACAGGAGATTCAAACTTCTCGACCTTCTTTTCAATGGCTACCAAACCCTCTCACAGAACTTCTTTCATTGAATCATCAATACAGAGAGCCAGGCTTTATGGGTTTCACGGCCTGGAACTTTGTTGCGTCAAACCGGACACAAACACCACCAAGATGGAAAATATGGGAATTCTCTTTGACGATTGGAGAACCGCGGTAGACAGGGAATCAAAGAATTCTACCCGATCACCGCTCCTTTTAACGCTGGGCAGTCATTATTTGCCTTCCAAAAACAGCACAAGTTATCCGATGGAGTCGCTTCGCAGGAACTTTGATTGGGTACACATCGTAGCCTATAACTATCACTTACCCATCATGGAAAACTTCACAGGCGCTCATTCTGCTTTGTATGACCCCTCAAGCAATGTAAGTACGGATTATGGAATTAAGGAATGGATTAGCAGAGGATTACCTGCTGAAAAGATGGTTTTGGGGTTAGCATACCATGGGTGCGCGTGGATGCTGGCGGACCTGACGGCCAATGAGATCGGATCGCCTGCAACAGGTCCCGCCGTTACGCCAGATGGGTTGATTTCCTACAATTTCATCAAGTCATATATGCTATGTGATGGAGAAAAAGTATTGCATAACTCAACTTATGTCACGAACTACTGCATTAATGGTTCGGTTTGGATCGGTTATGATGATACAGAGGCTATCAGAACTAAGGTTTCCTACGCGAGGAAGAAAGGGCTTTTGGGTTACAAAGTATGGCATGTCGCCAATGATGACAATTGGGTGCTTTCTAAGGCAGGTAAAACTTTAAAGCAACAAAGCCGACCCTAATTGATTGGGTTCAAGGCTCAATTTTATTTGGTTTATCTTATCATACTGCAATAAAGGAAGAATTTACATACAGATATGGAATCAACCATCTCTGTGAACTTGCCAAATGAATGTTTATCAGTGACGGTTGAATCCGCCCAAGGGACGGTCCATTTTTTTTTTTTTTTTTTTTTTGGGGGGGGGGTGGGTGGGGGTTATAGAGGCAGGAATTAGATTAAGAAAATCCTGCTTATAATCCATAAATAAGCCTAGAAAGCACCCACTAGGAGCTAGCCATCACCCCTAGCCAACAAGAATTACAACGCCACACTCACATAGCACCTCCATTCTCTTTGCTAGCAGCTGTTGAGGTCACCTCACCACATGTGTAAGTGTGTGAAACGACTAGCACCTCGATCCATTCTTTTTGCAAGCAGTTGTTGGGGTCACCTCACTCCATGCGTAAGTGTGTGAAACGACTGTGGGAGGAGTTGTACATAGGGATTACTCCAAATGCAAACTGGCCCGGGACACTCTGCATTACAATAAAGAAAACGCAGAAAACAAACAAAAAAACAGTAGAAGCAGGTCACCATGCTAACAAAACACCTACAGTCTAACGTGACGCAGAGCTGAATATTTGAAATTTCGTTGAATTGACCACGTATTATGCTACTTTTTAATCATAACTACACCCCTAGAGATCGATGTTCATCTCCGGGTATGCATCTGCCACTGCTGGACACCCTGAGTTATCAAAAAACAAAACAAAAAAAAAAAAAATATAGAACTTGGGAACACAATTGTCTGTCACGAGGATTCTCCGCTTAACGCCTTTTAAGTAGTGTTGAAACTAATTTGGGCAATATATGATGATTCTTTTTTTCTTTTCCTTTTTTTACATTGGTAGGCATAGGAGTGTTCCGTTTCTCGATCTTGTCTACTGTTATATTGTCTCCTCTAACATTCCTCTGTAATGTACAATATAGTAGCACAAGAAGATGAGAAAGATCGTAGAAACAAGAGACAGCTGTTGCTAGTAATCTTGCTTCCAATCGCAGCCACAGTTATCCTTGTATTAGTTTCTGCGACATGGTATCTGCGTAAGAGAGCATGCAGAAACAAAGGTAAGTTCCTCCCAGTTGTGAAAAATTTGTTCCTAAATCATTTCCCTTCACCCTCCTAACGTCTTTCTTTGATTTTCCACATGTTCTTTTTTATTGGTTACAGAATGGATGGACGACAAAAAAGAATCCCAATCTTTATCCAGAACTACTATGGCATCTCTTGGAAATGCAAATGCTCCTAATTTGCTAGTATTTAATCTCACTGATCTTGTAGAAGCTACCAACAATTTTTCATTTGAAAATAAGCTCGGAGAGGGTGGATACGGACCTGTTTACAAGGTAAAATGATTCATCTTCGCATAAAATCGAGAAAACAAAACTAAATACGCTGTGTCGGTTTTGCCTGCAGGGTATATTACGTAATGGACAAGAAATAGCAGTAAAGAGACTCTCAAGGACTTCTACACAAGGATTTGAAGAGTTCAAGAATGAGGTCATGCTGACTGCTAAACTACAGCATATAAATCTTGTAAGAGTTCTTGGATTTTGCACCGAAAAAGAAGAACAGATGTTGATCTATGAATACATGCCGAACAAAAGCCTGGATCATTATCTCTATGGTTAGCAATCTTTAATGCTTCTAAAATAATCATGAACAAAAATTGAGTGTGGTTTTAACATGAGGTGTCGCGTAACTTTTAACTATCCAAATCTCTTTCGCGTAGATCCAATCAGGGGATCTTTTTTAGATTGGGAAAAACGAGTTCAAATCATTGAAGGGGTTACTCAGGGGCTCGTGTACCTCCAAGAGTACTCAAGATTGACAATAATTCATAGGGATTTGAAAGCGAGCAACATTTTGTTAGACAACGAGATGAAGGCCAAGATTGCAGACTTTGGCATGGCTAGAATTTTCCAAAAAGATGAATTCGAAGGTAACACTGACCGGATTGTTGGAACATAGTAAGTGGCATATTTCTTACAATACACCCTACCTAATGCATTCTAGTCTCAAATAGTACTCATTTAGTTTTCTCTCTCTGTTTTTTTTTTTTTTTGTACTTACGCAATATTGCAGTGGTTATGTACCTCCCGAATATGTAAAACGTGGCATATACTCCACCAAATCAGATGTTTATAGCTTCGGAGTTCTTCTTTTACAAATCATTAGCGGAAAGCGGAATAATTGTTTACATGGCCTTCATGAAGACTTAAACCTCCTAGAATATGTAAGTAATTCTGTAAACTGTGACATGGCTATTGCGAATTGATTTCCTTCAAGTGAACTCTAAAGGTGGACTACCTTCAAATACTTCAGGCATATGATTTGTGGAAGTGTGGCAAAGGCATGGAATTCATGGATCCATCGCTTGACGATACATATTCATCATGCAAATTGATGAGATGCATGCAAATAGCTTTGCTCTGTGTCCAAGAAAATCCAGCCAATAGACCCTCCATGTTGGAACTCTCGTTGATGCTGAAAAATGAAACTGCGGCCATGAACACTCCAAAAAGACCTGCTTTTTCTACAAGAAGAGATGAAGATGAAGTTCAAGAGTCTACAATATCTCAACAAGAAATTTGGTCAGTTGGTGATGTATCCTTTTCCCAAATGGTAGCACGATGAAGGTTTATTCTCCTCCTTTTACTCATGTCTAGAGTGGCCCCGTAACAGTTCATTTTTTCTGTTAAGAGTTTGCTTTTGCTGGGACATTTTTGTGAAATTTGAATAAATATGATTGCTCCTATTCCCTTGTGTATATTGTCAGAAGTCGAACTCGTGTTTCTTCAATTTCCTAGTGGGGGCTTGAACAAGTTGTTCTCAGACGAGCAGTAAATTAAAGGAAATAGTGAATGGACGAAGGCCGCAGATAACCGACGGGTTGACTCCGTTGGGAAATTGTACTCCTAAACAACATTGTTTGGCTTTACAAGAGCATGTCAGTAATGATACTGCCGACGAGTCACCTATTAGATTAGATTCATTGCACCTAAGGGTGGAGTAAGGAATTTTGTTTGCTATGGTCAAAAGTTAGATTCACATGTAAGATACTTTTTATTTACAAATCCAAAGAATAACTAAATCAAGAGGTTAATTATAAAATAGATATACACTTATAAAATGTATTTCTGCTTTATAATTAATTGGTCCCAAAGACTAGATACATTTTGAAAATGATGCATGACTGGTTTAGTCTCAGCGATTACTTGGTATATGTGGAACAAAAAACAGTAAATAAATGACGATCAAAATAGACGAGCAGAATGATCTCGTACACTTACATTAGGCTAGGAAGACAAAAATGAAAAAGGTAGAATAGACAACTCCAAGAAGTATGTGCAGAGTCTTTGGATCAAAGTCAAGCATGCCCAAGTCAATTGGAATATGAAGGGTTTATCATCGACATCGACTAAGACAATTGGCAGAACCATCCAATGACCAAGACTTAGCATGTAACTCCGTGAAACCCAAGACTCAAGACAATTGGTAGAACCATCCAATGACCAAGACTTAACATTTAACTCCGAGGAACTCATGACTCAAGACAATTGGCAAAACCATCCAATGCCCAAGACTTAGCAATTAACGCCGTGGAACCCATGACTCTGATAGGATATCTATTTAATTTTTTCTAAAATATATAACGGGGAATGGCCGAACGGGTAGCCATCTCCAAGGAGGGAGGAAAGCAACCACAAAAGAGGCCTAGATGATCACAAGCAAATATTCAGGACTTCATACAGAAAAAACTTGTTTCCAACCTCAAAAAACTATCAAGACAACGTAAAAAACCCACCATAACATTACACACAAGGAGTGAGAGAAAGTCTCACGCAAGAGAAGAAAATCAACCAAAAAAAAAAAAAAAGCAAACAAAAACTAAAGCAAAACTTACGAGCAAACAACAGATCCACACCCGACCCTAAGTTCAGCCACCCAAAAACGCCGATCAAAACCCCCACTGCCGCCACGTCAAGGGCAGAAGAGAGACAACAAAAACCAAGAAACGAAACCTTGATCAGCACAGCAGTCACACCACACCGTACAGCAACACCAACTACTATCTTCGCCAAAAGAAACGCGACTACGTTCGATTTGAGTTTAGTGATCCAACCCTTTCTTTTTGCGCACAGTCCTTAATTATTACTTCCTCAATTCTAATTTTTTAATATTCTCTCTGACAGTACCAGAGGAACCAAAATTAATTTTTTTTTAACAACAAAAAAGAAAACAATTAAAAGATACTACACAAGTTTTGCATTTTTTTTCCCCTTCTTTCATTCTCTTCCTTCCCGGCCCGCGCCGACGCCGAGTGATATATGCACGCATATTGTATAATTGTAATACTCATTAGATTTGGGCATTTGCCGTTCAAAAAATGATAATCTGGATTTGGGCGTTTTGTTGGACTCCAGGTCCCTCTTTGTTTTTTTTCGGAAGTGATCCCAAAGGAATCCCAAGGGGCCTGTTGGCCAAGTAATTTTAATCTAGGACTTAGGAGTTTGATTTGCTCCCACTGAAAATCTCAAGTTCAAATTTTCTTGTCAAAAACTCTTAAGGCCACCTCATTCCCGTGTAAGCCGTGAAATGGCTTTGAGAGAGGGGCTATAAGATTAGTCCGAGGTGTGTGCAAGTTGGCCCGGGACACCCTGCATTACCAAAAAAAAATTGAAAGGCTAAGGTAAAAAAAAAAAAAAATCAAATATATGACAAGTGCAACGTGTTACAGGAATGCCTCTTAATAAATTGGAATCTACGAAAGATATATACCAATACATTTGGACTACATCATTGTAGATAGAAATCAGAATTAATTGGTGTGTTTCACTAACTAAAATAACTAATTATTTTTTGAATTAAAAATGATGTATTATGAGAGAATAATCTATCTTGTAAAGTAAAAAATAAGTACTTACAAAATAAGAACCGTAACGGAACGAAAACAAAAAAATAGAGATAGATTGTTATGCAAAGTTGGCCCCCATTCAACTACCAAGTCAATTACTATGCAAAGTTGCAAACAAGTACACCAAGTCAAAATAGGAGACTTTTCATCCTTAACGGCTTGTTTGGATGGGGGATTTGTCCCCGGATTTGGCAAGTCCCCAGATTTGTTGTCCCACTCTCCCTCATCTCTGGTGTTTGGCTGTGCAAAATGAAAGGGGGATTTGAGCCATAGCCGGATTCCATCTCCGGCTCTTCCAGGTTTAGTTAACGACAGGGGTGCCCTTGTCGCTAGTTAAGCCGGATGGAGTTTTGACTGTTTTGCCCTTGACTTTTCCTTTTTGTGGGTTGTCCTGGTTCATTTTAGAACCAGATCGAGAAAGAGAGAGAGAGAGAGAGAGAGAGAGAGAGAGAGAGAGAGAAGAAGGAGGTCGCTGATCTACTCTGGTGACTCCACCGCCGTACACCGACGGGTTCTACTCTCCACCTCGTCTTCCTTTCACGGCTTGACCTTGTTTTCCGATCTGTTTTCCTTGTTTGAAAGGGCTGAGGTATGGTTCTGGATTCCATTTTTGTAGAATGCGGATGGTTTTCCATCTGGTTTTTGAGATGTGGTTTGCGATATGGTTTTCGATGGACTCCATTTTTGGTACTGTAACGACAGCAAATGGGGATTTGAGTTGCCCTAGATTTTTTTCTCGTTTTTTAACTCAACTGAATATCACTCATCAGTGAGTTACGATCTAAGATCTGAGTTGCCCTATTGATGAATTAATTTTTTCATTTTCCCCTAATTTATGATTTTGACCTAATTTTTTTATTATGCCCTAACATTAAATCTGGTCTAATTCGTTGGTTTTACTACAGTTTTGGTGAAGTTTGTTGGGGAGTTTTGTGGAGTTTGTGAATTTGTCGTAATTCGTTTCACATTCTATTTCCTGTAGTTTTCTGGGTACATGATAAGAAGTAGCAAATACTACATATTGAATCATACAATAAGACAATGGCACCATCGATTACATATGACAGTAGCAAATACTACATGTTGGTTGTAATGTGTGTAAAGCATATTGGTATTTTGCTTGTGTGTGCCAGGCTTGTCTTGATTTCCTTTCTGTTGATGAGCAGGTGGCATTGATTACACTAAAATAGAGATTTTCGATATAGTAATTTGTGCAGCTTGTGACTGTTTTCTATGTTTAGGAAATAGTGATAGGAATTTGCTAATATTACATGTACAATGATAGAAAAGAGTATACTATAAATTGCCTTAAATTTGGATTTCTCCTACTATCGTATTTACACTAATTGAACTCGTGCATTAAAACAGATGGCAAGACTAACGAACCGTGAACGAAGAAAGAAGAGAAACCGTAAGGCATTCTTAGCAATGTTATGTATGATGACAGTAGTCAATAGCGTCCTTGAACTATACTTGTTAATTATGGACTTGATTGCCGAAAGGGATCGACAAAGGCTTCGACAGAAGCCTCATCTTCGTGCCAATCGTAATTAGTACCAACACCAAATAGACGCACTTAATAGGTTGGTACGCCAGAGTGACAAGACTTGCCACGACCAATTGAGGGTAAATAGGCATACATTCATGACGTTGTGCCATTTACTTATTGAAAATGGGCTAGAGGCGTCTAGGAATGTCACCGTTGTAGAGAAGGTTGCAATATTTTTGTGGATCCTCGCGCACCATACGAAGAATAGGCGAACCATTTTACAATTTTGGAGATCGAGGGAAACAATTAGTAGGCATTTCAACTCTGTTTTGATTGCGGTATTGCGCCTTCACAAGTACTTGCGGTATCATCCTCAACTTATTCCTGCCAATGAGCCGGATGCTAGGTGGAAGTGGTTTGAGGTACATTAATGTTATATGTTGAGTCATAGTAATGCACTTATTTGATTAATTATGAACAATCATAATAAAAAATCTGTTTTCTCTCGTAGAATTGTTTAGGAGCTTTAGACGGTACTTTCACACCAGTCATCCCCCCAACAGAATACAAGGCACCCCAAGCGTAAGGTAGAGACCGATTAGCACAATACCCGGTAAGACCGGAGTCGAATCCACTAAGGACGGTGAAGTGTGTGCTGTGGAACCTCGAGTTGTAGAATCAAAATTAGCTCTTAGGTAGCTACCCTTTGTCTTTTAGTTGATTAATTAACTAATACTAACAAATAACTTGTTCAAATAATTAAAAAGAGAGGCACGGTCGTAGGGAATCCGGCGCTCGCTACCCAATCAAAATCCGCTCGCTTTTTAAGGTTCTAAAAATGATTAAATTTAGGGAGAATTGGAAATCCCGAAAGATGCGAATCCTAAGGTTGCCGGTCCCGTACACAGCAGCGAACAGGTTTTGGTCCCCCATTCCCGTTCACATGAGTGCCGACAATGGCTCGGATTCGTCCAACGGACGTAGTTTTCACCAACTAAAATTATTCAATTAAATTAATGCGCGAAAAAATTGCGAGACGAATCCTAATTGGGTCGCGGCGCGCCTTTACCCAGCGACCAAACCTCAGAAAGATTACTCACTCATTATTAAAAATAAAAGAAATAAAACCCTAATTTGAATCATGCTTTTTAATACGCGAGATGAAAAAAATAAATAAATAAAAGATCTAAGTTAAACAGGAACAGACGGAAACAGGAACGGACGGACAACTGTTATAAAGAACTGAAATTAAACGAGTTACTAAAGTGCGAGTAATTAAATAAAGCTCCAAAAACTTGATGGAAAAGAAACTGAATAAAACTGACGATATTCGGAACAAAAGAATCAGCAGCCCCGTTCTTCGTTCAAGCGAAACTGCTTCTCTTTTGCGTGAGATCCGTGCGTCGTCTACAGAGAGATCTCTGCACTTTTTCCTCTGTTTCATCCGCGTCCGAAATAAAGAAATCGTCTTTGAAAAAATAATCCCCAAAAAGCTGCTGCTGGCCTCCCTTTATATAATAATGAAAACAAACCCTATTGTTTTACTGCCGTACAAGTCGTGGGCCAGGACTCATTCTTTTATACTTAACTAGGTGCATGCCGACGTGCAAAGCACGTCATTCATGCCCGTTGTATAGATGCGTATTGGGTTTTCTTTCAATTATGGCTCTTGTTGATCATAGCAAATGTTATATGGATAAGTTTGATCAAGTGTATCATTAGAAGTTGCTAGTAGTAGAAGTTATGGTCTAGATAAGCTTTTGCCTTGAACAAAAGGTGTGAAGTTATTCATCTTATTGCATGACTTTGACTACAGGGTTTTTTTCAAGCAATTGCCAAAGGATTAAGATCCCAATCCTGCGCCAGAATGGAAGCACCACCAACAGCAGAGTAAGTAGAAAGGGTTGTAGTATGCAAGACCCATTCCAGAGCCTGTTAAAGAGGCAGTTTCTCAAGATAGACCCTGAAGCACCCGTAGCATAGGAAGCATTCGAGCAAGCAGCTCTGGGTTCTTTCATTGGAGATTTTGGTAAAGCCACAAAGGTGAAGGCAGAGCCGATTGACCACTTTGAAGTAGTAACCTCCCTCCCAGGTCGAATGCTAGTACCAGCAATTCAAGATCGCGATGCAGAGCTTCCAGATGCTTATCTCTATGTTACTTCCGCTGACTCTATTTCCGTTTCTGGTTTTTATGCTTCTCGATCTCAATCTGTAGGTTCCGCTACTGGATATGCGCCTGGAATTGGATCTGGAATGTAGCATGTATTGATTTTAAAGAAAAGAATCAAAATTTGGGGTAAATTATCAGACAATATGATAGAAGAATAATTGATTGCCGTTAGCTAAATTAGGAGTACTTAAGTAGTAGCTTAGACCAAAAGCACATAATGAAGTAAAACAGTACAAAAGGCCAACACACTTGAACATATATTAATATAGTTCTACCAAAACAGTACAGGTATGCTAGATACATCTGCATAAGTTTTCATTTGTAGTTCTAAATTTTAGTCTTTGTAGTACATTGTTCATTGTGCTACCCCCTTGATTCTTACTAACGTACATGTATCCTATGTCCTTGCAAGACTCGAAATGTCGTGATTTTGCTCCAAACACTGACTCTTTTTCTGAAAACTATGCAAAAAAAATGAACCAAAGACTGACTCACATGTAGGGGTTGAGGCTCAGATCTACTTGAATCAGGCCAAGGACTCTGACTCTCAAGGCTGCAAAAACTATAGTGGGGTAACTATGGACTCAAAGTTCCAAAGCATGCACATAGCAAATTCACATTAAAATGCAAAATTCTATTTATGCTTTACCCCCGCACAGATAGGTAAGGATATAACTTCTATGCTAGGTCTTTGTAGTTTTACTTCAACTGGAGCCATTGAAGCAACAGAACAACAACGAATTCGAATTAAATTTTAATTTAGGATCACTCAATTTCAATATGGTGTGCAGTTGTTTTTCCAGTTAGACCACATACAGCTGTAATTCTAGGAAAAACCATACAATTACACATCATCGTTCGACAATTTTACCATCTTTTTAGAAGAACATCACTAATAATCTGCGTAATCTTCCCCATAAAACCGATCATTGCTATAAGCAATTTAAGTTCATTTACTAAACTGAACTTACAGTGCCATTCACATGTGCACAGTTGACGATACTAAAAGTACCTGCAAGGTAGGAAATAGTATTCATTCAGTGTATTCAAGCACTATAAGCTCCGTGAATGCATAGATTTCTCATTCTAGAATGGAGTTTCAATTCCACAGTTCAATCTTCCAATTAATTCTATTGATCACTACACAATGAACACATCTTTCAAAGAAAAAGAAAGAAATAGACAAGACAAAGATTAGCCCGACTAATGAGTAAAACTTTTTTTAAAAAAAGGCCCATTGGAAGTTGTTATATTAATGTGTCCCAAGAAAATGAGCCATTGTTGGCTTCACACTTCCTTGAGAAATTGGTACATCAATAGAGATACAATCCAAAATTGACAATGGAGTACAAAAAATCCATCTTTGCAAGGAAAATCCCGTAACAAATTTTGAAAAAAGGTAAGGATATACATGCGGAGCAGATTCGATCTGATTTTACTGTATTCTTGTTTCTATGAATTGCATGCACAATATACCTGAAATTCTGGTTGATTGGGTGCAGATCTTGGAAGTGGTGGTAAGTTGGAGCTTCAAAAATCTGTAAGGAGTAAGGAATGGAAACCCTAAATTCCTAATATTTGATCAAGTGCTTTGAAATAAAACAACAGGAAACGATTACATAAAGTTTGATTTCGGGATAGATATGAATTTTTCTAAAGATCGAAGTAGCAATTCCCAATTCCCACAAAACCCACTCCAAAAAATTCCTACAAAACCCAACAGTCAGCCAATCGAAACCCACAACGATTAAAAACTTACCCAGTGACGGCGATTTTAGACGACATCTTTGTCGGAGCCGTAGGACCTGGGCTTGCCTTCTCCAGAGTCAACGAAGACGACGGCGATGCAGTAGTTTGAAGGTGGAGGAACGCCGAAAACTCTCTCTCTCTCTCTCTCTCTAACAAACCCTCGCTCTCTCTCTTGTCTTGCATCATATCCCCCTCCTCTTTAAGCTCCACCCAAAATCAAATATTCAGTTATTCACCCCCCATTGCCACGTTACCCAGCAAGCGCCAACAACAAAACACGTAGGCCACTAACTCCAAACCCGGAATTTACCATTCCACCCAACACCAAAAACAAGAAGCCAACATCACAAAGGGCAAAATCGTCAAGGGCAAAATCGTCACCGAGAATGTGGCGAGCGAAAGACGCTCTTATTTAGGAGGAGGAGGATATAAAATGTAATCAATTACTCCATAGTAGCCCTTTGGCCCACCATAAAACACATGTACTGATTTCTGATCTTCTGCTCCCCTTCACAATTAATCACGTGCATAGTTGGAATAATTTTAAACGCCCAATTTTTGAACCTCTGGCCATAACCTGGAATGTATTCCAATATATTCTTCAAAATACCTACAACACAAAAATCAAACATTAAGCTCCAAGAAATAATATAAAAATAGACTTAGCAAGATAAATTAAGGGGCGCATATATGAACATTTACGCGCCTATCAATAGGTCAAGAAAGGGTGACTACGCGATAAATGTGTTAGGAGTTTGTAGTTGTAACCTGCAATTTATATACGCGTTGTCTGGTTGGGAAGGCTCTGCCACAGACTCAAGAGTTCTTGAAAACGCCTTGGTAAGGCCTTACGGGTTGAAAATTCCACACGGTATGTGACTTGAAAACCTTTCCATTAGTGAACATCCTTCCCCATTTGTGTAAACGTACCCATTTAAGCCAACTAATCTCATGTGTAGGTTGTTACAACCTCGCTGATGCCGGTTACACTAACGGGCCGGGAATATTAGCACCTTACAGGGGTCAACGATACCACATTAATATTTGGAGGCAAGGACACATGCCCCAGAGCCGGGAGGAGTTGTTCAACATGAAGCACTCCAAAGCCCGAAATGTCGTAGAGAGATGCTTTGGAGTGCTTAAGATGAGATGGGGGATTTTGAGATCTTACCCTTTCTATCCCATTAGGACTCAATGTTGTATCGTCACTGCCTGTTGCCTGCTCCACAATCTCATTTAGCGTACAATGGCGGTGGATCCCGTTGAGGCTCAATACACGGCGTGGGAGCTGGCCAACCTACATAATGTACCACCTGATGAGTACATTAGAACTCTCGAAAGTACAAACCAATGGACCCAAATGAGGGATAACTTGGCAACCCAAATGTACAACGATTGGTTAGCTCATCCTAGGGGTGGCCAATAGGATATGTGTAACTGTGTTATATAACATTTGTAATCATATTTGCTTCTAGGCTTCTTAAACCATTGGAACAAGATTTGTGTTTACTAATTCAATGTAATATTTAGGTAATTTGTGAGTACATTACATATGTCATGTTGTGATCGTTATTAAAATCAGGTTACCAATCATAATGGAAAGTGAAGGAACTGCGCAATCTCAAACATCAAGTGCTAAGGAAAAACAAGCTCGTAGGCTATGGAGCCGTAAGGAAGAGGAATGCCTACTTGCTTCTATGATGGAGTGTATCTTCGAAAAGTATAGAGCGCATAATGGTTTCAAACCGGGCTTTTTCAATGAGGTTGAGAAGGAGTTGAGAAAGAAATTGCCCGGAACAACGCTTAAAGCGGTACCCAACATCGAGTCAAAGGTGAAAAATTGGAAGAAGATATATGCTTTAATTTTCGACATCACATGTATTAGTGGGTTTGGTTGGAACTATGCCACTAATTCAATTCAAGTGGATTCGGATGAGGCGTGGAAAGAATATGAGAAGGTAATTTCTCTACTCTTCCATTTTCACTTACACAAATTGTTCTCACCTCCCATTTAATATTTGTCATTCAATATGTGTAATCTAATCCAAAGGTGAAAGGGATGAATGGGAAGGCTTTTCCCATGTACGAGAGTTGGCAAATACTATTTGGGAGGGATAGGGCCACCGGGGAAGTTGCCGAGGATGCGGCGGAACTTGACGATGTTCCGGCCGACCCCGTTGAAACCATTAACCCCGTTGACTTGTTCAATGATTGCTATACTCCGTCCTTTGCAAATTGTGACCCGGCTTTTGTTGACATATCAACTTCTTCCGGGACTCCAACAAGCTATGCCATTCCCGCAACTCCAAGAACGAATGCGAACACTCCGGCGACCAATGTTGTGCTGGAAAGGCCAAAGAAGAAGGCAAAGGTGGACGCAAAAGAGGCGTCCATTCATGACGCAATAGGAAATTACATGGCTCAAAGCAGTACGGCGTTTCTTAAGATCGCTGATTCGGTTGGTTTTGAGGACCGACTCACAGCCAAAAAGGAGAAGGTGTTTGGCGAGCTTGAGAAGCTCCAACTTGAGTTGCTTGATATGTTTGCGGTACACGCCATTATTGTCTCGGCGGAAGAAAATGTGGACACGTTTTACGGCATACCCAAAAACTACAGACAAGCTTGGGTGGAGGCCGTATTTGTAACGTCCCTAATTTTAGGTACGTTAAGGAAATAATTTATTACAGAAATAAGCGTGTCATTGCTCATTATTACAATACGGCTCTCATAAGAGCATTTGAAATTCAAAAGACAACAAAAAGGGAACTAAGAAGTCCTATTCTACGGCTCCTCTTGTTCCTCCAACCTAGCGAGTTCTTCGGCTTCGAACGCCTCCAAAGTGAATAGTTCGCCCTGTTCATCTATCAAGTCTGACATATTATACCGGCGTCGCCACCCATATAATATGCCAGGGTCACCAAAAAGGCAACACCATGAGCTACGAAGGGTCAATAGTATAATCCTACTTACTAGCATCGATTTCACATGATAAGTACATAAGCAGTGAATAAAAGACAGAAGTGCTATCACGTTCATATTCACTTTGTAACTACCGTTGGCGTTGACTCATCGTAAACCTTTTCATTGTTACCCTTTTCAAAAACACCTTTTTAACTCACCCAACCTCGATTCCGCCGTTCCGGGCTCTCGAGTATCCTCACAATGGTTCCGCCGCACCGGGTTCCCATTGGCACACATTGCATTGGCTCCGTACCGCGGATAACCAAGCTACTCACCCAACCTCGATTCCGCCGTTCCGGTATCTCGAGTATCCTCACAATGGTTCCGCCGCACCGGGTTCCCATTGGCACACACACACACTTACATAATACCCTTGAAATAGTCATTACGTAGTTTCGAAGATTTTTTCCAACCCGGAAAACACAACATCCTTGTTAAACACACCCTAGGTGCCATGTTTCTAACTTTCTTGGTTTTCGTGTCTCGTTCTCATGCAAGACTCCGCGTGTGGGACTTTTACATACAACAAGTTTTCATTCCAACTTCGAAATAGTACAATAAGAACATCTAAGCAACATAGTATGCTTGAATACCATAAACAACATAATCATGCATTTTTACTTTTCAATCAACGATCAAAGTCACTTTTTAAACTTTAAGGAAGTAAGTAGAGGTTCACATAACAAGATTACAACTACTTAACGAAAATAAAGTAAGTACTTGAAAATTAGATAAGGATCACTACCGTTCTCCTAGGCGGTGGTTTGGACGTCGGTTTGATTTCGGCGGCGTAACGGCCCTCGAATTGTTTCGAAAGGAAAAGTTTTGGATTACTTTTCCTAGAAACAACTTCCTAACCTCTACTACACTACTTTAAGGATCGTTGGGTGGTTTTGGAAGTGGTTTAGTGGTTTCGCTCAAGAACTCTCAAGAACAAAGAAAGTTCTTGAACTTTGGGACAAGAATGCTTGAATTCTAGAGAGAATGAAGAGCTATTGCTTTGAGGTGTGATTTTCAAGTGAAGAGTGAGCTTCTATTTATAGGCAAAGGGTTCCCCCTCCCTCATTAAGGCCGGCCCCCTCTCTCTCTCTCAATTCCCCAATTTTTTTAAATCAAATAAAATCCAACTTTTCTTGGAAGATCAATGGAAAATTCTAGGGTTGCATGGCTATGGTGTACTTAGGTTGGATTCTTGAATCAAATGGAGGGTGGAGATGAGAATTGTACAAGATCCAATGGTTGAACATTTGCAAGGTGTATACAAGAGTACAATGGAATTAGGATTTGGTTTGGAAGAGAAGAAATCCTAAGGATTTGAAGTACAATAAAAATCAAGGCCAAGATATACATCAAATCTCCTTCCTCCTTTCTCTCTCTCCCTCCTCTCCTCTCTTTCTCTCTCTCGGTCTCTCCCTCTCTCTCTCTCTCTCTCTCTCATGCTAAGTACATATATACATATATGCATGTGTCATAAAATGCAAGAAAACAAATAAAAAAGTAATTTCTTTGGTACTTAAAATCCAAGGTAGTCTTAAGTCTAGGATTTCCCATTTATGTACACAAGTAGACATAGGGTACTAAAGGCAATAATATATCTCTCCTAGGTACATATATATATACATATATATATATAGGGGACGGTTCTAGAGACAATACATTTGACAATACTTTTGACAATGCATTTTTTGAAATCCCGCATGGGACTTACAAATAAATGATCGGAGCCGCTCAATGTATTTAAAACATGTTTTTAAGGGGTCCTGTAAAAAATTAACGCATTTGGATATCGGTAAGGGCTTGATCGGCTCATTTAGTTGATTCCTGTCAATTTTGATAGGATAAAATTGAATAAGCCAATCAAGCCCTTGTCGATATCCAAATGAGTTGATTTTTTACAGGAATC
>BPLS01026279.1:0-15433 GCA_019656275.1 Rhododendron kiyosumense
GTTTGGGAGATTATGGGATCCAATCGTTGATTTAGACTTTACGATCATCGAACGGTGCCCTCACTGTCCTGTTTTATAACTGAAGTAAGATTCAATTACAGGGAATCATTTTGGAAGCAGACGTGTTGCATTAATTCACGTTGCTCGAAAATAGGAACCACGATCCAGGAAGTGGCCATGAACACCATGATCGAAGCAAGCAGGGGAAGAAGGAAATTCTGGAAATATCAAGGTAACCGCTCGAAAGCCCCCTCAACCGTTTATTGTGGCCAACGTGGGTATCAATCGAAGACGTGGAGATCGAAGGCAGACCCCGTGTCTATAAATAAAGAAGTAAAGTGAAGAGAGAGAGCCCCCACAAAAATTCATATCATCTGACAACTCATACAAAATGATTGCTCAGAGATCTATCTTAGATTAGTTTAGTTTAAAGTAGGATCTTTTTGTAAGTTGAAGGCTTATTTGCATGTAAGATTGCTTTCGATTAAATTCAAGTTCTCTTATTTTCTTGTAAGTTCTTTTCTTACCAGAGAATAGTCGTTTGTAAGTCCACTTTTGATTAAATTCAGTGTGCTTATCTTACTGTATTGTTCTTAGAAGAGTCTTAAGAGTGTTTGTATACAAATTTACCTTTGATTAAATTTAGGTTTGTTTGTGTTCAATCATCTTTTCTGATTCGAAGCGCGTCAATCTTTTATTTGGTTGATACCTTAAGGAAAAATCCTCTTAGTTGAGGTAATCGAACGGATAACACAATTGCCTGATTGAAATTAGTTGTTTCAAATCAATTTGAAAAGAGTAATTTCATCTTTGAAGTTATTTCTTTTCTGGCACGCCCGCACACAATCATTTGCCATTTGATTGAGCTAATTCAGCCCAAACAGCATGATGGAGGTTTGTAGGATTGTACATCTCCACCAGAATAAGGGGGGGTAGTGTAGCCTGTTTTGACTACTGCCATTGTGATGAAATACCCATAATTGAACTTTATAACATGAATTCTAATTGTGATAGAGTTTTGCATAACGGAAGCAGCTTTCTCAAACCCTAAAATAGTCGTCTCACTTCATCTTCTCCTTCCCCTTCCGCTCCCTTCCCATTGGGTTTATACCCAACTTTGAGTGGCGAGAGGGAAGGAATCAATTTCTGCCTTCAAATCTGGTTTCCCCTTCCTCTTCTCCACCCAAACCGCTTGCCATTTGCCACCGCTCCGCTCGCCACGCACACCACTTCTGGGTTTGCAGCCGCGTGGTCGCCAGTGGCTTCTTGAGTCACCGGCTTGAAAGCTTTGATCGGTGGGGGCTAGGCAAGAAAATGGTTGCTCAGTGACTAAGGGAGTGTATATTTTGTTTTTTTAGTTTTTGTTCGGATTTAGTCTGGTTTCTGCCCGGATTTAGCCTGCTAAGTTGTTGATTTCTATCGGTTTTTAATGATGTCTTTGTTATGGAGCTCTGTCATCCCGAAGCGTCTAATGTCTGGGTACTAGCTCCACGTAAGTCAATCCCTGTTGATAACGGTGTGGAATGAGCAATGGCTCTTGCATATTTATGTATTTGGATGAAAATTTATAAGAGTAAATTACACTAAGCCTCCCTCAACTAATCTGCATTTTTACTTAACCCCCTCATACTACAAAACCCGATATCGTGCACCCTCTAACTATCCAAAGTTGACACTTAACACTCTTCTGTTTGGTCTCCGTCCATATTACAAATGGAAAAAGGCAGTTAGCTTAAATTTTTGAAAAAAATAGCCTTGACAACCATCTATACACTATAAGATACATATATGTGTGTATATATATAATATACGAGGCGGTTCTGGGGACCCCAAAAAAACCTCTAAAAAATCTCCCAAATCTTAATCTCATAGTTTCCGATCAAATTTTGATGATCCGATCTGTTCAATGTGTTCAAAACGTGATTTTAAGGATGCTCGCGAGAAATTGACAAAAAATATAATCAGGAATGGTTTGATTTGAGCAGTTTTTTATTAAACCATTTGCAATATGGACGGAGACCTAACAGAAGAGTGTTAAGTATCAACTCTGGATAGTTAGAGGGTGCACGATGTCGGATTTTGTAGTCTGAGGGAGTTAAGTAAAAACACGGATTAGTTGAGGGGGGCTTAGTATAATTTACTCAATCTATAAATATACGGCATGATCTGAATTCCAGTGATAATGTAGATGTATAACTTTTTTAAACGAATATACATCTTGTGATGGAAACAAAACCATGAATTCTAATTGCATGAAAGCTTTCTTGCCATTAACTATTACACTAGGGTTGGTGGTGATTTTAGAATACTATTTATTAATTGTAACCGTGAAACGTAGTATTTAAGGTCATTTGGCAAAATAAGTTAAATGACTTTTTTTTTTGGTCCTTATTAAAAAAAATTCTGCATTTGTTAGTTTTTTGAGAATTATTACTTCTTCATGACAAAATGAATTTAAAAGATAAAAAATTATGATTCAATTCAATTTTTTTGAATAAAGATAAAAATAAGCCAATTTTTTCATCTTTATACAAAAAAAAAATTGAGTTTTGATTGTAATTTTTTATATTTTAAATTTCTCTTGTCACGACGAAACAATAATCCTAAAAAAAATTGATGGAGAACTAACAAATTTGAAAAAAATTGAATAAGAACAAAAAAAAAAATCATTTGGCTTATTAAGCCGAATGAGGCCTTACAAATGTGAATATTTTTTTTGAATAAGCACAAAAAAAAATAAAGAGCTTATTTTGCCAAACCACCCCAGGCTTTTGGTTCTTGTTATTTTATAGGAACTTTAATAGTGGACCTATCAAAAAATCTCCCAATTTTAAACTACTATAGTCTATAGTACTCCTATTACTTTAAGGGTAGTTTAGTCATTCTATTAATTAGGGTTTTCTAGCTTTTATCTACTCTCCCGTATGTTCTCTTTGTGAGATGGTACTCCCTCTTCTTTTTCTCAACCGACGTCATACGACTAACGGAGATCAACTTCTAGCCACCGGCGAACGACGATTGCTCTCGAAATCAACTGGTTGAAGACACTATGGACAAGACAGATAACTCAGAGGGATTCAATTAGAGGCTCATCCAGTAAAGCTCAATTACACATATTTATGTAGACTAGGTGAACTGCGCGTGCCAGCACGCGAAGTCTCGTGCCTGTAAATTTTGTGCCCGTGATTATGGTACGTTTCATGAAAAAGTTTTTACGCATGTACATTGAGATAAACATAAGCCTGCTCTTTCAACACAGTGCTATTAACTCACAAACTCAGCTATTTTATTTAATATTTATTTACATAGACTAAGTCAGTCACGAATCCTAAAGTTTAATCTTTTTATTTAAGAGGCACAAACATTGTATACCTCACTGACTGTGATATGGTCGGCATGTGCAATTTGCTCTGCTGCTTCATTGACCACTTCTTTCGGTTTAACATGATTCGGGTGAATATTACCATGTTTAGCATCAATCAAAGTGGGGTTATTTGCAAGGACACCCCTTTAACTATTACGTTTTGTCAACATGAGAACAAGTTACATTTTGTCAACCAAAATTTATTTCCACGCCAAAGACTGGCTACCTAGAGAACAAGTTAGAGAGAGAAATGACAAAAATGTTGAAGTGTAGTCTTTTGTTATGGCAAGTATACAATATTTTATGGTAAGTAGAGCCAGTGTTCATGGTAAGTATGATGACGTTTTTTTCTGAAAAAAGGACAAAACCACCATACTTTTTTAGGGTGATTTTGATCCAACGGCTCAGATTCATCCAAAATATGATCTAGAGGCCCATATTAAATGGGATATCATGTCCCAATACAACGTTGAGACATCGTAGAATAGTTGATTTAATGCTAGTGCAGGTCTCAAAACCCACGCCTATTTTGCCTGAAAAGAAGTTCTAAACTTCTGTACTTCAAAACCCACGCGTTATCTCTGGTCTTTAATACCCATCCCTTCTCTCTCTCTTTGCATCAATTCTCTCTTTTCAAGAGAAAAATCAGATTGAAGCCATTGATGAAGGGAAATGCAGATGGGGCTTGCCTTTTCTATCACTTGCCCTTTCTCTCTTTTATAACATGCTTTTTCAGAAGTTTTCAGCGTAAAAAGTGGGTCTGATGGAGAACGGCGTCGCCTCCGCCTCTCTCTCTCACGTCCCTCGCGTCCGGCGTCCACCGTTCGACCTCGGAACGACGGAATCAGTGAAGCTCTGAAGTTTGAATCCACAAACGGCTTGCTCTCTCTCTCAATTTTTTTTCTGAGTTTTTCCATTTTTGCAGTTGTGTTTGGCTGAGATCTGAATTTGATTTTTCCGAACTTCTGAGATTCATTTAGCCCAACCCGACGCACCCAACGGACCCGACCCAACAAAAACATTCGGTTTCACGGACGGCTTTGGTAGTTATGCGGATCGGTTACTGGTTCGGAAATAGACTACCCGACTAGTCGGGTTGGGTTGCGGGTTAGGGCCAAACCCGACCCGGGCCGACCCGTGCACACCACTACCTCCAAGTCCACTTGCGAATCGTTTCTCCTTCATTCTCTTTCCATCCCGAGAAGACAAAAAAAAGAAGTAGAAACCCCCAAAATATTAGTACTACTGTTGACTACTGTTGATAATAAAAAAAAATCATACTACTGTTATTTGAGTTTAGGCTTTCGTCTCTCAGAAGTCAGAAGGATGATGATGCTCATATTCTTCAGTTTTTGCTTGGTATTTCCTCTTTCCTCTTATTTTCTTTCTACTTTATCCGCGGAAGTTATGTACTTCCAATTCCATGTACAATCTCTGATTGGTTATCATATTCTTGAGAAATTTTTGAGTGCCGAGCAGCACATCCAGGCAGTCCATTTCGATTTAGGACTGCGCGGATTTGGAGAGAGAGTGATGAAGTGAGAAAAGAGAGAGAGTCGTCGAACACACTTTTGGCCGGCCCAGATGGGTTGACCCGGCACCCAAAAATTTCTCCATATTCTTTGTTAAATATTACTTCCTCTTTCCGGATTTAATAGTCTTTTTTGAGAGGTCGTGTCATTTTTCAATCGATTATATGATTTAAAATGTTTTACGTGATTTCGAAAATATTATATTAAAGAACTAATCGAGATCTATCAAATAAGATTCATATTCGATATTAAATTCATTACGGATTCAAAGATATAACCTGTTTTTTAGCCGGTTAGAATAGAATTAGGGACAATTTAATCCGGACAGAGGGTGTAGTATTATTGGTGAATTTAAAAAGTAAAAAGCTATGTTCAAAGTTCAAACTTATTTTTTTTTTTAATGAAAACAAAAATAATCCAAATAGAATTTTTTTACATCTAATTGTTTTATTTTTATCTTTTTTAATTTTTTTTTAATTTTGAAGATAATTTTTTATTCTTAAGAATTAAGATCACTCCATATTACACCAATAATTTACAAAAAAATTGACGTAGGACTAATAAATATAGAAAACATTTGAATAAAGACAAAAAATAATCCAAACGGATTATTAAGCCAAACCACCCCTTAGTATAATTCTTCCTAAAAGTTTTGATTTTGGTTGATCATAGTAATATAGTATCATAGATATTGTTAGAAATAAAAAATTTCCTATGAATCTTAAAAGCCCATTTTGTTTTTTGTTTCCAAGCCTGCATTCACTCTGTTGTGTCCTCTGTAAGTACCTCTCATTATTCCAAAACAATGTGCTTTTCCAATATTTGCCTTGATTTGTCGACAAAAGTGGGGATGGAGATTGGGGAGATGTTACATTTTTTATTGACTGTAATAGGTATGCTTCGATCCTGGCAATAGAGAGCAGTTCACAATCCAGTTATCAGGCATGCCTCACCTATTGGGTTTCATGTATTGCTATCACAATGTTGGAGTCCATGTTTTCAAAGCTTCTAGCATGGTAATTTAAGGGTATTTACTTGTTTTGTTCACATGAAAGTTTTTAGTAGAACTTCCTCATTGTTGCTTGGGGCTTTGGGAATGGCAGAATGCATGAAGTCAACTTCATATGTATGCGTGTATGTATGAAGTTGCGGTTTGTGTTGGTCTGGAGTTGAAACCGTTAGGAAAATTCAGAGGCTAAACCATTTGTTTCAGGTTTTCATCTTCTAAACAACACTACTAAAAGATCGAACCAAAATGCCTCATTTGGACTGGACTCGTGGTTCAACGTTTTTCCCCCCTTGCCCCTAGCTTTTTTTAGGAACCAATGGATTTGATTGCCTTGTTTGACTTCAGGTTCCCCTTTTGGCCTTATGCAAAGGGCATAGTCATCCTTTTGCTGGTGGTACCTTGCTTTCAAGGTGCTGCTTATGTCTATTTCCACTTCATTAGGCCCTCTATTTATGAGAATTCACAAATGCGTGGCCTTCTACGCATCCCAGAGACAAAAGTTTCCAAGTCAAATGAAGAGGGATGCAGTCTTGATGCTGTAGAGGGCTACTATCTCATAGAGGAAAGAGAGATGATGAATCAGAGAAGTCCATCATTTACGAGGTAAATTTCTTGACATTTGAATGACATCTAGATTGATAGCTACGGAGTATTATTGCTTTTGATTTAGAGAGTTAAGGTGTTAAAGTATTAATGAAACAGGTCCACATCGTGTTGTCATCTAGCTTGTTTAGGCCTAGATTTCAAACATCAAATCATTAAATTGGACAACATTATATTTGATGATCCCGCAAAGTAATTTGCGTTCTAAACAATTGCTGTAAATTGCTTCTGGAAATAGTTTGCTTGGGTTGATAAAAGTTAAAACCATTAGGCTCCGTGCCATCATTGGTTGTTGATAGAAATCTGCGATGTATGTTTGTGTCGCAGGTTGGATCCAAATCTAGTCATGATAACATAGAAACTGATCTGAAGAAAGGTCAGAAGGGCTGGAGCTGTGATGTGTGTCTGATCAGCACTAGCAGCAAAAAATGTTTGGAAAAACATTTCAAGGGAAAGAAGCACAAGGCCCAGGAAGAAGAAAACAGAAGGAACAAAGTGGTAGAGAGCAAAAGGGTCAGCTTTCCTTCCAAATTGAAAGAAGTAGATAGGATGACTTCACTCGGTAACTTAAACGGAAATAAATGGGTCAACCTTGATAATTTGAGCAGTTTTTTTAGCCCAATCGCAAGATCAATTGGTTGGTCCACATGGAAAAGCCCAGAATCCGGGTGGACAAAATTGAATACAGATGGATCAGTTGATCGAGAAAATGCTCGTTTTGGTGGTTTGCTCCGGGGATATAAAGGTGAGCCGATATGCGGTTACGTCTCCAAATCTCCTTTAGATGACATTTTCTTGGTTGAGTTATCGGCTATATGGAGGGGCCTTGTTCTTGCATTGGGGTTAGGGGTTAGAGTAATATGGGTTGAATCCGACTCAATGAGTGTGGTGAAAACTATTAACAAACAGCAGTCGTATAATTCAAGGGCTAGTAGTTGTCTGAAGGACATTTGGGGCCGTCTAAAGAAGTTCGACAAGTACGAAGTTTCTCACGTGTGGCGTGAAAGTAACAGAGCTGCCGATTGTCTTTCAAAGATGGATCGTGTGGAAAACGATGTTGTTATTTGGCCAGACGATTTTCCTGAGAGGCTTCGCAACATTATCAAGGATGATGCTCAGGGAAGGTGGTATAATCGTAGAGGGCCTAGAGGCTAATGCTTTGTTTGGATTGCTTTTTGAAAAAAAAACTCTTCACTCAAAAAATACTCATTATTCCTACTTCCAATCATTATTCACCTATATCTCAAATCATTATTCACCCATATCTCCAATTATTATTCTCATTTCTCTCTCTATCTCTCTTCAATCATTACATCTATTTTCAATCATTACTTTCATTTCTCTCTCCACTCATAACCTTATAAAATTTCTCAAAAACTCATCCAAACATAGCATAAATTTATTGAAAATTTGAAACTTATTTGGTGAAAGGTACTCGTTTGAGCAAGGTTGATACAAGGTTTACAATTATTGTGGTTCATGCAACGAGGAAGGGTGAAAGTTTTTGAATTGAAAGTGCCGGAGAAGATAAGAAATGGAGATTTGTCAAATTCTACTGGCCTCATACAATATCAAAAGCCTTGAGACACTTGCTGTGATTTCTGATAAGAGATCAGCTAACAAGAGCCTGGCATTCTTTGAAAGGTATCTTGTTTTGCTTCTTCCATCTGTTCATGACTTGGTACTAAAAAGCTGTAGTAACAGAACCAGTTTGATGAATTTGATCATGTCTGGTTTCAGAAGCCCGACTTGGACAACATTTCGATTTCGCCCCTCGCGATGTGAAAAAGGGGGATGATTCTTTTGGATGGAAAATGAGCTGATAAATTAAACAGCTGCTGTAGACCATCACACGTATGAGATGGCAAGTGCAGGTTCGAACTTGTTCTGCTTGCGCCTTGGTGAGGTGTTAGAAACATATGAGTGGCGATTGATCCTTTCCGATCATTGGCCGCGAATTTGGAGTCCCTTTGGTCACGTCCAAGGAAGTTAGAGTTATGCCGCTGGCCCCTCCTCTTTCCTACCCATTTTCCCTTGGAAGAAGAAGAGGAAGAAGAAGAGCAGTCATGGCATTGATAAGATCAGGCTTGAACATACCTATCAGTTCTTGATCAGATACATAATATGTACGTTTATTTGTTCTTGTATGATGGGGGATGGGACAAGCTCAATTATCTTATCTTGGGACCACTGAAGGTTTGTCCGGCTATTAACTTTAGGTTCCCGAAATTAGTTGAGGTGCGTGCAAGCTAGTCCGGACATTCAATAATCAAATTAAAAAAAGCTCAATTATCTTCACTGTGTTTGGATCACAATTCTGGAATGAAAATTTTGAGTTAAAATGTAAAAACATGTGATTTGATGCGAAATCTCAAAGATGAGTGAGAGATGAATGGGTCCCTTGACTTTCTCAAAAGGGGGAAAAAAAGCTGTTCATGACCGGCTATAATCAATTGGTGGGTCCTGGAAAAGCAAGCGGACCATCTCTCTCTCTCCAGAAATGATATTTGGTACCGAACCAATATCATCATGTAATTGTACTAACGGGTTCGTTGGGCCCACTCCGACCATTGGACGGCCGATCCGAGCCGTCCAAAAATTTTAAAAAAATTAACAATGGGTTTTTTAAGAGAATCAATGGCATCTAACATTTGTATGGACTCGATCCAAACACCCCATTTTCTTTATGTACGAAAATGGGTGTATTTGTGTACGAAATGGAGTGTTTAGACCGAGTATCCTACACGCATCAGATGCCATCAATTCTCACGTGAACCCCCTTGTTATGTTTTTTTAAAATTTTTGAACGGCTTAGATCGACCGTTTGGTGGCCGGAGTAGTCCCACTAGTATGATTTCAAGATCGTACCCATCGGTACCAAATAGTGGGATTCCTCTTCCTCTCTCGAGAATCTGACAGATTCAGATTTCTGTTCAGAACAGACTTTTTTTTTTCCTTTTGAAAGATGTATGCGGTACTTACTCAAACTGGTCCCCACAACTTTCAAACACTTGCTTTTCAAAATAACTTTGTAAAATAAAAATTGAAAAAGTCGAACCGAACAGGGGGCTTATAATGCAACCAGATCTCACCGTTGATATGTGGGATATTTTCCCTCAAAGAGAATATTTGAAGTCATGCAACAGTAGTTTACAAATGTAGCCCTATCTTACACCACGATTGACTTTGCAGACGTTGACCGCTCATCAAATCTAAGGGTACATCCTTGTCGTTGTTGTTAGTGTTGTTATTTTTTCGTGTTCTAGTTCAAGTTTATTGGAAAGCAGGGGGCAAGTGTGCATTATCTGAGCTCTGGAATCGTGTGTCCTATGGCTCGGATCTTATCTCAACTATAGACGATCAAGAATTGTTCAATTCTGATCGAGATGAGATTCGATTACCGAGATTGTGCATCACACTCATACTGTGCACTTGTGCATAGCTGGGTCCTTGGGTTCGTTTTATTGAGTACTACTTTTGAAAAAGGGTTCTGTTTGAGGTTATAGAAACTCATCTTCTGCAAATTTGGGAAAGTGCTTCCTAGCTAGGCGATAAGTCGATAGTTTTTTAAAATGCTGAAAATAATCTCTCTTCAAAAAGAAATTAATTTACTTTTTTATGATGGCACTTCAAAATTTAATTTTTAGTGTAAAAATTTTACATAGCAAGGCAAACTAAAAGAACTATTTTGGAGTGCCAAAATCATTTTTCTAAAAAATTAACAAGTTATGAAGATTATCAATACTTTAGAAAAATACTTCAATGCACACAGCTATATATATCAATATTTCTAATTCAGTTGAATCATTGGTCCACATGAAAACATCAGAACCTTCCAAAACGTACGTTGAAGTGTTAAATGTACAGTGATATGTAAAATTAATTAAAAGAGCAGTATCAAAACTGATAGTATATTTCTCTTAAATGAAATTAAGAATTAAAAACTATCGACATCATAAATCGATCAAAATGGACTAATATACCAAAATGATTGAACACATCTGAATTTTTTTAATAAAACTAAAAAAATTAATATATATATATATATATATAAGTTTATTTTTCAAAAAGATTCCATGGTGATGTCACACATGAATATATGTACTTATAGATTCGAATAAAATGCGTGCTATGCACAAGACTTGATATATACTTGGTCTCTTAATGACTTCACTCGTAAATAAATATAAATTCAGGGTCTAATGCCTTTTAATGCGTAGTATTATTCGGTTGAGTTAAAATATAATTTATTTTCTTGATCAGCGAGGTAAAAGATAAATTATTTGTCTGCCCTTCTTTCTTTTCTTTTCTTTTTTTTTTTTTCGTTTTTTGGCTAAATTATGTATAAAGCGCCCTCTTTTCCAAATCAGTGGAAGCCTGTACCAATAAGGCAGAATCCACAAACTTGAAATGGGAAAATATTAATGCAATAATAAGCGCCAAGCATTGCAAAATCCAGAAGAGCTCAATTTATCCCTCGATGCATGTACGTGTTTATCGAGTTTATCAATAAAAAATTTTGCCGTTTCAAAAAAAAAAAAAAGAGAGTTAGCCAATAGATCGAAATCAAATTACATTACGCAGGATGAATTAGATCACTGGAATGTGACTTCACAATTTATGTGAGTTTTTTGCTCCACAAAGGATAGAGCCAAAGAACACCAAGGGGTGGTGGCTGCCACTGCAACAATTTCAAATTAAGCTGCTATTCTTATCGTTTTTATTTACTACCAAAATTTTGTTTTTTGGTAATTGAAGGGCATCTGAGAAATTAATATCGTTGATTAAATCAAATATTGAGTTCAAATTTTCTTAAGTACGATAAATGTTCTAACTCTAGTTTGTATTTCGATTTCTTTTTCTAGCCTACATGTTCACACCACTGGCTGAAAATCTTAAAGCATCCACATTAGCCTCACTAAATTTAAGTCAAATTATAGCTAAAATGATCACTTTTTTTTTTACTTTAACTAGTCACATTTTTCATATCTATTTTATCAGGCTCTCCATTGTAATTCTATTTTATCAAAAAATGGTGGATCATTTTGACAGGTATCAATGGAAAAAGCCTCAGCCCAATAAATACACTTCATATTTGTGGGACCAGACACAGTGAAAAGGAACGAAGCCCAAGCTTACCCGGTAGAAGAAAGGATAAAATAATCTCTAACTTGGGTACATGGACTCTTTATTGATAATGAGGAACTATAGCACATTTAAAAAGTAAAGTAGTTAAAGCGAGACTGATGTTTAGACGTTTTCATGATTTTCTTCGCCACTCTAGTGAAAAAGGAAATATAAAGACATTGATGCAGATGCTCTTAGCTCTGTAGTTGTGCTCGACTAGTTACTTCATTATAAAAAACAACTAATGTGACTCGTTAAAACATTTCATCCTCTCTTCTTTTTTCCTTTTTTGATCGGCAAAAATTTACCGTACAGTTATCTCTACAACCCTAGTGAATTGAGATTAAGAATAAAATCAAGTGAGAGAGGGCCTTGGTTTGTAGAATACTGGTTCTGGCTTGGGATAAGGATGCCATTTATAGGGAAGTTTAAGTTGCTTGGGGCGTGTGTGGGTTGTTATATAGGGAGTTCAAGGGAAAATCTACAATACACACCCCTTAAAAGGGTGTACCATATGCACCTATTTTATGGTTTATTCATAACATTTTAGTATATTTCGTAACTTTTGTTCTATAATTCATAACTTTTTAGTAGTACGATTCGTAACATTTTCATTATGATTCATAACATTTTAGTGTATCTCGTAACCTTTATACGATTCGTTTCTTTTTAGCAATACGATTCGTAACTTTTTCTCTATAATTCATAATATTTTGATGGTGCATATGATACACACCCAAATAAGGGGTGTGTATTGTAGCATTTCCCGGAGTTTAATTAGGCGAATGCTATTGACGATACTGCTTCTATATTATTAACAAATTCGTCTATTTTTCTGATAATTTCCTCTCTATCTTTCTCCTCCAAACCTTCTTATGGAACTACCCCGCCAAGAAAGTGTTAAGAAAATAGAGTTTTATATTACTTGAGAGTAGAATGGGTGACCACTTAATAACATTTGGGGCCTATTCATTCATTGTCAATTGGCTTTGAGTTGGATATAAAGTTTCTACAGAAAGACGCTACTAGTTTGGGTGGTGTATTTTGATCCAGGGGTTCTTACGGCTCTGTTGAGATTTCTGCTGATTTTGTTTGTCCTAGCTTGTTGCTGCTGCTAAGATCGATTTCTGACTTTTATGCTCCTCCTTAGCTAGGCTACCTCTGGATTGTGATGTGTGCACTTATGTGATGGTTTGTCTGTTGTTAGCGCCGCTCAATGTGATGGCATGGGTCTTTGGGGCTGCAAAGATGTTCTAGAGGCTGGATATGTTGCTCGTTGTGGATGTTGGTTTAGTATCGGCTGGGTATGTTCCTCGTTGTGGATGCCGGTTTAGTTTCAGCTGGATATGTTGCTTGTTGTGGATGCTGGTTTAGTATCGGTTGGGTATGTTCCTCGTTGTGGATGCTGGTTTAGTTTCAGCTGGATATGTTGCTCGTTGTGGATGCTGGTTTAGTATCGGCTGGGTATGCTGGCTTTGGGTGCAGGTTTTTCTTGCCAAATTTTTTTTGGTTCAATTCATGATGAGTAGTGATGATGTGTAGTTGTTAAAATATTAGCATTATCATGTATTTGCCACAATATTTAACTTTTGTTGTTTTATTTTTCCATTTCCTTGATAGGTTGGTTCCTCAGCAACTTTTGTCCCTATTTGGGGTGGCGAGTGACATATATATGATTGTCTAGCCTTTGGTGCCATTATTGATTGAAAATGCTATAATACACATCCCTGTTTGAGTTTTTAGGTTATATATCCTCTTCTTCTTCTTCTTCTTCTTTTTTTTTTCCTGTCAAATAGAAATTCATATATCCCCCTCAATCGCTTTCAATTCATAACATTTTGTGTGAATACATCTGCATTGAAATTCCTACATTTAAATGTTTACAAATTTACAACATCAAGATAAAAACTCATAATATACGCATGTTATGAATTTAAAATTATGTTACAAATATATGCATGTTCAAATATTAGGAATTTTGTAAAAAAAAATTATGAATACAAGAGTACTAATGTTATAAAGTTTTATGAAAAACTTAATGAATTCACGGAAATTCAAAATGTGCATATCATACACGCCCAAATGGAGGTGTAGATTTCCTTTTGATGTTTGTTTATCTTTTTATGAATTGATGATTTGTTTTTAGGGAAAATGACTGCCAAGGACGTGTTTTAATAATTAATACCCGCCAATGACATTTTGTTAAATTAACAAATGTTCTTAGCATGTCTTTAAAAAATATTAATTATCAAAACACGTCTTGTGCCGTCATTTTCTCTTGTTTTTATCGGCAAAGAAAGGACTTCATTAATAAGAATAAGAATAGTACAAGAAACAAAAGGCCTAGAATTAGGAACAAATTGCAACTATGGTGGCACCCATTCTCAACCTTGACACAAAAAAACCAAGACCAAAGCCAAAAGAAGCAAAGTTGGAAAGTCACCAACCAAGGGCAGAAGTATTCACAACTACCAAAGGTGGGCTGTAGTCCAGGTGAATTAAAAAAATATATATCAATTTTAACCCACCTTATTTTCTTGCAGATTTTGTAATGATCTACATTGAAAGAGAATTTTGTTGAACATATCGACTAAATTCGATAATAAATGATTTCTACTCTCTAAAATAATGTAATGCACAATTTCAGTAGTGTACATTTCTTTCGTTTATTTATGAATATTTATGTACAAATTTGCTGGACACTAATTATAAAACTGATCTTCTCGGTTCATATACATATAAATTTTGGGTTAGCCAAAGAGATTATTCCTGGTTCCACCCTTGTCGCCAACCTTTTTTTTTTTTTTTTGGATCGGCAAAAAAAGTTTTATTCAGAAATCTTGACAAATGGGGGAAGGGGAAAGGAATCCAACCAAGGGTTGAATGAAATAAAATAAAATGTTGGGGCAAAGCCTAAACACACCCAAACGAGTCAGGCCCCAAAAAATAAAACCCTAAAAGCATATAAGCCTGACCCACACCTCGAAGGGCTAAGCCCAAAAATTGGGCCACGCCTAGCCTAGAACCAAAACTAACCCCGACAAAGTGCAACATCCACCACCGCCGCAACAAGACAACAGTCACCGTCATCACACCACAACCTGCCGCCACCCAAAAATTGGGCCACGCCTAGCCTAGAACCAAGCTCTTACCTTTCCATACTCACTAACTATGTCAATAACCAAAATATCAATGTCCAGATCCCCTTATGCCAATTTCCATTCTCTGTCTTTTGGCCGCTAAAAACCAACTTCAAAATTTGAAAGCTCCAAGTCACCCAAAATATGCAGAGCATTCCTCACTTGGACTAAGGAATAGCCTTCATAATAATTCAGCATCACCTTTCATCACCCCATCAACAACAAATCAGGAACATAAAAAATTCAACCCAAAACCAGCAGAAAAATCAACATCAGTCATATAATTTCTCAGCTGTTAGACTTGTCCCACATCGCTCATCTAAGTCACCCAAGCTTGGTTAATAAATTCTAGAGGTTACTTTACCTATAGCCAATTGGTTTTAGGTTGGAACCCTCCAAGAAATCTAACATGGTATCAGAGCTAGGTCTTGGGTGGCCTCACCTCTCGTGGGAAAGTCTCTGTCATCTCTGTCGCCCGAGTCGGTCAGTCAGCTCCTGATCAGTCACCTCCACTTGCATTCGGGCTGCATGTGAGGAGGAGTGTTAGACTTGTCCCACATCGCTCATCTAAGCCACCCAAACTTAGTTAATAAATTCTAGAGGCTACTTTACCTATAGCCAATTGGTTTTAGGTTGGAACCCTCCAAGAAATCTAACA
>BPLS01026279.1:15443-25605 GCA_019656275.1 Rhododendron kiyosumense
AAAAGAAAACTCTTAGCCCTCCGAAAGATAGGAGTTGAAAAGCGGATAGGACTGTAAGCATAGCAGCTTGAACATCAGTGAATGAATTACTCCTCTTAGCCCCCTGATAGTGGGAAGAGGAAAGGATCTGTGACTCTGTTCCTCACTAATGCTTAGAAGTTCCTCCGAAGAGGTGCAAACCTGTTTCCTTGTCGCCAACCTTTAGCAGGGGAAAAACAGGACCAATACTTCTTAAAATGGCAGAACTAAACAGTACAAGAGTGAGGCTCCTGATGGAGGATAGTAGACCTGACAAAAAATGTAACAAATACAATACCATTTGAAGTGCACATAAATTATTATTATTATCATCGATCTAAAGGACTAGATTTTGAAGTGAGGACGGTTCTTAAGTTCCACGATGCAACCCTATATTTTCTGGTGTTTCATTTCTATTTTGGTTGGCAAGGTGCCAACGTTGTTCCCTTTTGGGACGGTGGGTGCGCTATAATTGTCTGAGTGAATGGTGCCCATCATGTTGGGATGTTTGTTCTTGATTGATGATGACGAGTTTATTTTCAACAACATTCTTTAATGATGTTACGAGCACAAATATTAAAAATATGTGTGTGTATATATATACACACATATATAATTGGAGAGAGAGAGATTGATCCCGTGATGATGTTATATACCCTTTAAAGGCATTTTTGAAAGAGTGTGAGTGTTTTTTTAAGAGAGTTGGAGAGCACACATTATCCCTTAGATCAAATAAATCTCAACCATTTTTTCAACTTATGTTTGTATGGTTCCCATACCCTTGTGTTTTATTAGGTACTAGTGTTTGCTCGTGCCTATGGTACTACATACCCCGGTTGAAATTGCCAGTGCCTATGACATTTGCTAGCTAATGGCTTAAACACTAAATCAATTCATTAGTGTTTAGTATGTGATCATCTTTTTAGTAGCACGAAAGAGAATTATCCGTGTTTACGGCACTCTCCCAACTAATGATTGGTGAATGTAGGTTAACAGTGAAGGAGTCACATTGAGCCTCTTTTATTTGATGGCCACGAGGAATTAGGCCAAACGAACATCATTTTGGAATGATGTGTTGGTGGAGGAAGTAATTTTTTTTTTTTTATCGACAAAGAAATTTTTATTAATAAATGAATCGAAGTTACAAAGATTTAAAGGAAAAGGGAAAAAAAGGCATCACAACCAATGACTTACGTCTCAACTATATTGGCACTAAGCTCAAGGACAATCATATGCCACCCGCTTCAAAGGAGGAAAAAGTTGGCAAGAAACCAACCAGAAAACAAAGTCCAGAAAAAACCAAAAACATACATCTAGCTAGCACCCTAAAAGTAGCATCCAGGTAACATTAATTGAAGGATGCTTTTCCTAATCCCTGGATTTATTCCTATTGTCAACTCAAAAGTGTGCTAAGGTGAGTGAGGTTAATTTTTGATGAAGTGGTCTCTAAGTTGAAACCGTTGAGTACCCCTTTTTGAGTTTTGGCTACACAAGCACCCCAAAGGGCATGAACAGCCTTTGTTAATTTTCCAATTATATACAAGTCTATCGAGCTAAGTAATAGATTATTAAGTTTCAGTATATTAAAAATGTGTTTAAGAGATCTATCAAGCTACCCACTCCTTTTGACTGTTCAAGTTTTTTGTTTTAAAACGAGTATAACTTGATTTAAATTATATAAATCTATCAAGCCAAGCAATATTAAAAATGTTTATTGATTGTATTTATGTAACGAATCAATCTTATATACGTGTGTACATATATATAGCATGTTCCTAACGTCGACGAGCTCAATTATATAGGTTCATATATATTATACAAATCCACATCGACCATCTCCGAGCGACGGAAATTACAACATCCCAAATCAATCAATTCCATCTACAAGTGCCGGGAGATTGGGACATCCCACGTCGACGGAAACATCACTTCCAATGAATAATACGTTGATTTTAGACAATCAAAAAGCTTCACTATAAGTCTCATTTATATCCCAACAGGCGCATCTATCTCTACGTAAAAGGAATCAATATATAGAGTTGACTTTCGAGACATATTCAATTTAATTTCATGTATGTATACGCTATAATTCTCCATGTCCATCAATAGGATCGATGTTGCTTCGACATTTTAATACTCCCTCCGTCTCTTTTTAGAGTTTAGTATATTTTATTTTGGACTGTCCCTTAATAAATGTATATTTTATAAAGTTGGTGCATTTTTCATTTAATCCTAAAAATAAATTCACTTTTGAAAAATTAGTTAGTAAAAGTGAAATGATAATGTCTCCATAGAGGGTAAAAATGAAAAGTTGAGGTAAAAGTTGATCGTAAAAGGTGTAATAATGATATATTCTTAATAAGTTGGAGTTACGAAACTGGACACTTAAATAGGGATGGAGGGAGTATATATTTTTCTTTGACAACACCCAATTCATCACCAATAGCTTGATCTTTGACAACACCCAATTCATCACCAATAGCTTGATCAATAAACAAAATCCAATAGAGCGCTAAGTTTATCTAGCTACGCAAAAGAAAAGATTTATTATTACATTTATTGAGACAAGTATTACAACGATTAAAGGAGGCACTACGGGAAAAAAAAAGGGGCTGGGGGGTTTAACGGCGTTTTTATAGAAGTCGCCAGGGATCATATAACCGACGCTCTTACAACTCCAAAGTTTTCCATTTGCATATGGGAGGTTTAACGGCGTTTTTATAGAAGCCGCCAGGGATCATATAACCGGCTCTTACAACACCGAAGTTTTCCACTTGCATATAACATCGCTATGCACACTACAAGGGAATTTACTTCTGGTGCCCACTCTCTTGCTTCTGGTTTCGCCCTCTCTCCATCCATATCGTTGACTCAGTTTCTCTCTCTCTCTCTCTCTCTCTCTCTCTCCATCCATTCATTACGACCATTTAGGATAAAATGATCAAAAAGATAAGATCTTCGCACCGATTCAAACGGATTGAAAATTGAAACACTTATTTTTTTTTTCCGTTAGTTTCGTTAACAGCGTTAACGATTTTACCAATTTGGAACGTAAAACAAACTATAGGGATGAAATTCGAGCACTTTGAAACTAGAGGGACGAAAGTGAGACAACCGTAAAACTACAAAGACTACTACGAAAATTTGCCCTTTTCAAAATTATTTCGGTAAAAATCATTATTTTTTATTTTTTCAATTTCTCTCATTGAGATGAATTAATAATCTATAAAAATTTGTCATAAATTATAAAATTAATAAATGCGAAAAAAATTTAAATGAGAACAAAAATAAAAAATAAAATCCCAAAAATCCCTTAGCGAAACGCCACCTTGAAGAAGTATTAGTTTAGAAATGGAACAAAATTACAAAACTTTAGGCCGTCGCGGTGGTCGCGGAAAATCCTCAGCACGCTCGGAAGCAAGAGGAGATCGTGGATGCAGATCGAGGGGTCCGAAGAAGACGAGGAGACGATGTGCTGGGCTTGGAGGTCTCAAAAGATCGAGCAGAAAGAGCCGGCGCCGTTGTTGTTGCTGTTCTCGAAGCTTGATCGACCTGATCTTCATGGCTAATTGGTTAGCTTCTTCTTCTTGAAGTAGCTTGGTTTGTTCGAGGAGAGGGGTTAGGACAAGGCGGGGGGAGCGGAGGTCGTAGGTGGATGACGGCGAGAGCGTTGGAGGTGGGGGAGAGGAGACGGAGAGGAGGCGGCGGGAGGGGTTAGTGACATGTGTATATAATAGCATTCGCGCCTCGCAATCTTTCTCATCTCTTGCGCGATTTAACACCGTACCTTCCCAAAACTCCCTTATTCGTTTCAGCAGTGCTACAGTCCTGACGGGGAAATCCCGACCGGATTCGCGACAGCCAATCGGTCCCACTCCGCTCGCCGGACAGCTGATCCGAGCCGTTTAAAAATTCTAAAAAAAAAATCGACTGGGTTTGTTGTGAGAATCAATGGCATCCGATATGTTTAGGTAGCTGATCCAAACACTCCATTTTGTTTGTATAAATACACACAAAAATGGAGTTTTATACACACGAAAATGGAGTATTTGGATTGGCTACTTATACACGTCGGATGCCATTGATTCCCATTACAAACCCACTCGGTTTTTTTTTTATAGAATTTTTGGACGGATCGGATCAGTTGTCCGGTAGCCGGAGTGGGCCCGGCAGACCATCGGGAATCTGGTCAGATTCCCCCGTCGGGAACCTCAGACTTTTCCACCTACTACAGTATCTCTTTGAGTCAGTGACATGTGTTTATAATGTATTTACGGACAAATTATCTTTTCCATCCCTGTAAGTAAGTGATCCGATCTTTTAATTTTTCAATTTAGAATTTAGAATAAAAAATAGTGAATGAATTTTGAAAAAGGGTAAATTTTACTTACCTCCCCTGAGATTTCTAATAATGACAGACACCTCCCTCATGTTTCAAAAATTACACTTACCTCCCCTGTCATTCTTGTTGGCTAACTTCTGTTAACAGAAAGTGTGAATTTACATTTCTACCCCTTTATTTACACCTCCCATGAGGTTTATAATAATATTAGATACCACCCCCAAAAAAAATAGTTTTTTTTTTTGTAATTGCTTTCACTTCTATTTTTTACTATCTAGTAGAAGACAAAGAAAGTTAATTGAACATTGAACTAAAGTATTGTAACCCAAATTAATTATGATGTGTGTAAAGTAACCCAAAACAACTTGAATTCTAAAAAATACATTGAACTAATATACATAACCTAATTCATAAGTGTAATTTAAAAAACTTGATACTTAAAGTCATTCATCTATAAAGCAAAGTTTTTTTTTAGCCAATATGCAAAAGAAAAAAAAACTAGTATACGTTTTTTGAGTTCATTTTCGTAATAAAGTTTTTTTTATCAATGTTAATGTAAAGTGTTTGAAGGTTCATTATTCAATGAATATGTGACTTAGAAATTCCAAAGTTCAAGAAAAAAAATTCGATTGGAGCAAAAGAAATTTTTGGCTAAAAATGTTAAGATGTTTTTTTTTTTGGGTGTAAAAAAAGGCTATATAGGGTAGTAAAATATAATTATTTTAAAATGAAGCTATATATTTGAGATTTTTTTATTCTTTGCCAAAACAAAATGTGAAGTATTATAAAAAAGTAAAGGGACTCTAATTCCTTTTTGTTTATGCCTCATATGTATGTGGCTTAATAAAAATTCAAAATATTTTTGAAGCTTTAAAAAAAAATATTTATGCATGCATGTTTAAAACCAAATGTCGATTTGTGTTTAATTTAACATACAAATGTATATATATGGATATGCTCTTTTAAGAAGTTGTGATTAGGGACATTAACGTCTTTTAAATTGAGTTGGGAAGGGCATTCATGTCATACCATCATTCTAAGGGTAAAATGGGTAGAGAAATAAATTTAGTTGGTGATGTCAGCAATTTCCATTAATTGGTAATGTTCTCCTAATGGAATGGGGGAATCTGCAACCGACAACTAAAGTAGAGGGGAGGTAAGTGCAATTTTAATAACTTGAGGAGAGGTGTCTATCATTGTCAGAAACGTCAGGGGAGCTAAGTGAAATTTACCCAATCAAAGGTTAGTCAAATGTGGGTTCGATATTCCAACTAATTTGAGCCACTGATATTGCATGTAGAGGTTGTTGAGAAGAGCATTTATTAAAAGATCATTTTCATCAGGCATCAATAGGTATCAAACAATGCAAAGATTTTTTAAAATATGAACCATTTTGATGTCTATTGAGATTTCGATCAATACAAATTTTTAAAAAACCTCGATTTAGAGGGTCTTCAATAAATCCAGTTCGCACTTTTGCTTGAAGGCAACCTTGTATGTTTATGTGTTTGCTCATTGATGGAATTAATGGGCCCGGAAATTAAATTGATACGAACGTATTTGTGCCTTGTACTAGACGAGGTAATGTTGCTGTGGGAAATTGGTATAGACATCTACAAGCGATGCAGAAAATAAGCAAATGTTTCAGATGCGTGCAATATTACTATGGGCAAAAAAACCAGGAATAGTATTGTTCGACAAAGCATGGAAAGAGCTAAAGAGAGAGTGGGAGAGAGAGAGAGACTAAGAGTGTCAACGGGAAGACTGGCAACCTAGAGATGGTGGGTGGATTTCGGTCATCAGAAATCGCAGGAAGGCCTCTACTTCAAAGCTAGGCGACAAGGATATTGTCACCTTGTACGTGGACAATATCCCTGATCACAAAGATCAAATCTGGTTGCAGAGAACTTTTATTAAGTTTGGTGTGGTTAAGGATGCCTTTATTCCAAGAAAAAGGAGTAAACGCACAGGTAATAAATTTGGGTTTGTTAGGTATGATTGTGATGTGTCAGCCAGTGTGGCAGTTTCTTGGATGAATGGAGTATGGATAGATAATGACCGACCGTTTGTTCAAGAGGCATGTTTTGGCTTTTATGATGACAAACCCAAAGTCAGGTTGTCAAGATTTCAGGGTGGGAAGGAGCAGATAGCTAAGGAAAAGGGGATCATGAGTCAAAAATTTGGACCTGAGGAGTTGGTGGGGAACAGTATTTCAAAGCTTTTTGGGGCTAAGAGGAATCCTGGGTTTTCTTTTGTTCAAGCTCTGAAAGGGGAATCCTCCAAACAGGTTGGGGAACAGAGTATTAAGTTACAACTTAAACCCGATCGGAAATGGATGGTTGTTCAGGAGTGCGGTCCTAAATTAATGGGTTGCTCTAAGCGTAAGGCGGAGACCGACGTAGCACAATATCCGGTAAGATCGGAGTCGAGTCCACTAAGGACGGTGAAGTGTGTGTTGTGAAACCTTGGGTTGTAGTATTAAAATTAGCTCTTACGTAGCCACCCCTTGTCTTGTGGTTGATTAATTAACTAATACTAACAGATAACTTACTTCAATAATTAAAAAAAGAGGCACGGTCGTAGGGAATCTGGCGTTCACTACCCAATCAAAATCTGCTCGCTTTTCAAGGTTTTAAAAATGGTTAAATTTAGGGAGAATTGGAAACTCCGAAAGATGCGAATCCTAAGGTTGCCGGTCCCGTGCACAGCGGCGAACAGGTTTTAGTCTCCCGTTCCCGCTCACAAGAGTAATTTTCACCAACTAAAATTATTCAATTAAATTATTATATGGAAAAATTGCGAGACGAATTCTAATTGGGTCGCGGCGCGCCTTTATCCAGCGACCAAATCTCAAAAAAACTACTCACTCATTATTAAAAATGAAATGAATAAAACCCTAGAATTAATCATGCTTCTATTACTAGATACGGAAAAAATAAACAAGAAATATCAACTAATCAAAAACAGCGAATAATTTCTATTAAAAAGAAAGAATTTAAAACTAATTACTGAAGTGCGAGTAATTGAACAAAATTCGAAGGTAAAAAGAAAACACTCACGAGAAAAAAACTAAACAATATTCGGAAGAAAGAAATCTTGATGGCAGCAGTTGGTAACTTGGTATCCCCAACTCGCAGTCGGCGCTTTGTATTTCGTCCGTGGGAATCCTGACGGCTGACGGCAGCCTCGTTTCCTCTTCTCTGTGTAAAAAAGTGATCCCCTCTATGCTGCTGATGGCCCCCCCTTTCTAATAAAAAAAACCTATTCCTCCTGCTGCCCGTCAAAGCCGTGTAAAAAAAACATAACCCTCGTGGGCCGATAAATTGGCTTAGGCCTAATTTCTTTACTTGGCCCACCAGTTAGTCAAATACATAAGCATTGGGCCCATCCAATTGAATTGCAAATGCAGTAGTCTTGCCCATGGACTAATTAAGTTTAGTGCTAAACTTTTGACCCATATTGACCTTCAAATGGTCTAGCTTCAAACACCGTTTAATATTCTAACTTTGCGCGTTTTGTATAAAACCTTTCAATTACCTACGACACAAAAATTAAGCATTAAATTCCGAGTAACAATAGTAAAAAGACTTAGCAAAAATAAATTAGAAGGCGCTTATGTGAACATTTACACTCCTATCAAAGAAAAAAAGCACTACCAAACTCTTCATAAAAACCCATCCTTTCTTGACAAAGGAAAAGTTGAAGCCATCTGGATCTGGAGCCTTTATGTTACTGCAATCCTTCAAAGCTGCAACAATCTCCCCCTCATCAAACTGTTTTTCAATAAGAAGAGAGATCTCCGAATTGAGCTTCCTGGAGGTTCTCTCTTCCAAGAAATTGTTTGTAAAGTGATCAACTGCTACTGCCTTTATTTCTAGAGGGTTCTCCACAGCTGTACCATAGACATAGATCAAACCCACCAAGTTCCTTTTGTATCTATTATTAGCCACAGCCTGAAAAAAACTTGTGTTTTTATCTCCCTCCTTGAACCATTTTATCCTTGATTTTTGTCCATAATGACTCCGTTAAGCGCAATAGCCTCCAAAACTTAGCTTTGGCTTCGCACTTCACTGCTTTCTCATCTGAATTAAGCTGCCTATCTTTGGTAAGAAGATAAAATTGGTGTAATTCGGCTTGAACTACTTGTAGCGCTGAATTTACGTCCCCAAACTCTTCTTGATTTAGCCTCTCTTTCACTGCTTTCAATTTCTGAAGTAATTGGAACCTCGCCGAGCCAGACACCTGAGTACTCTTCCACTCTCCCATGCTTCCATGGCTATCCTCATACAATTTGGGTGCGATAACCAGATATCCATAAACTTGAAAGGCCTTGGACCCCAATCCCTAATAACATTCATGATGGCAACCGGACAATGATCAGCAATAGGCCCCTCCAATCCCCATTGTAAAACTTTGAACTTCTGAATCCACTTTGAACTTATAATTAACAGTGTTAATTTTCATTGTCTTCATTTCTTAGTCAATTATCATTAAGACTCTTTGGGACGCACGGAAACCGCACCCGATCGTCCTCCAGATAGAATTTAACAATGTTAACTATGGCGGATTAACAGTGTTAATACCCGGTTAATCCGGGTATTAACACTGTTAATTGGAGTGTGAATTTAGACGAAAATTAACATTGTTAATCTGGGTATTAACACTGTTAATTGTGGTGGTGAAGTGGTGGTGGCGGCGGCAAAGTGGTGCTGGTAGTGTTGTGGTGGTGGTGGTGGTGGTGACGTGGTGGTGGGGGCAGAGTGGTGGGGGCGGCGTTGTGGTGGTGGTGGTGGCAGCGGCGGCGGGGGTGACATGTTGGTAGTGGTGGTGGTGACGTAGTGGTGTTCGTGGTGGTGGCGACGCGGTGGTGGTGGTGGTGGTGGCGGCGGCGTGATGGTGGTGGTGGTGGCTGGATCATCTCGATCGTCTCTCTCAAATCACCTTTTTTTGCGAGGGGTATTTTTGTCAACAAAATAATGAAGAGGACCTACTGGACTATGGGCTCTTTGGACATGACCTAGTGGGCTATTCTTCACCCAGATAGAACTAGCCAGGAAGTTGCTCTTTGATTAATGTGGCTAAAAGCAAGAGCATTTTCTCTTTGTTGGGCCTTTGTCATTCAATAGGGCTTTGGACAAGGATTCCAAATTTCTGAAATTACGGACACCGAGCTTTTTTTTCCCTATATTTTATTGAACCCTACAACACACGAATGAAAATAGAAAATTCCAAGCCGATCCTATTTTTTTAAGCGCTATCCTGTGCAACCCTTTGTTAAACATGGCTTTACTATTTTGCCTATTTTTAGAATTCTTAAGGGTGTGAATTCGGCTCCAGTACTCCTCTTTGCAGAATTCACACCCTCAAGAATTCACATCCCCTTCGCACAATTCTCACCCAAATGAATAATTCACACTTTCAAAATAGACACAATTCTCACTCAAATGAAGAATTCACACGTTCGAAAAAGACAGAATTCACACCAAAATGATGAATTCACAACCCCAAATTAAGAATTTACACCTTTGATAAAAACACAATTCACACCCAAATAAATATGTATTGCAAATATTATATATGTAGCTGAACCTTTATTTGTATAATCCAACGCCATTAGCTGGTGATGTGGTGAAGGAATCTTCTACAAGAGTCGGTTATTTCGAAGAACCAGCCATGAGGCCCATGAGCTTTGCTAGAATGGGCTTAACCTTCTCAACAGTTTTTATGATTCCAAAAAACATGAGCCTGTATAAAACAACCATCCCTAGTATAACCGCAACATCAACCCACTTGGAATAGCCC
>BPLS01026281.1:0-10536 GCA_019656275.1 Rhododendron kiyosumense
GTCAAAATCAGACATAACCAAAGGAATTAAATTCACTTCTAGTTTCCCATCATTAACACACACCACACAATTCGGGTATGACACCCCAACTATCACTACCTCTCCAATGGGGGTAGATATTGCCAAAGCAGTATCTAATAGCACACAAGGTTTATTTAAACGCATGCTAAACATGTTCGACACAAAAGAATGCGTAGAACCTAGATCAATTAAAACTTGTGCATAAATACCAAAAACCACTAGGGTACCTGTCACCACTTCCGGAGTAGCCTGAATATTCTGTCATGTCATAGCAAACACCTTACCTGGTGCAGTAGAACCACTCACTCAACCACCACGACCAACAGAACTACTCAAAGCTCTGCGTCCAACAGGAACGCTGCCAACGGAAGATGCTGCTGGCGCACGAGGTTTTGTACATTGTGTTGACATATGCCGCATTTCACCACAATTGTAACATTTAATTCCATTGCCAGCTTCAAGACAATCCCTAACACGATGATCAGGAGAACCACAACGGAAACACTAAAAGAAAGTCCCTCGACCACTTGATCCATCTTCCCTACTCACGCTTTGCTTATTTACCTCTCGCCCCTGTCCACTTTGTTGTTTGAAATCACTTTGCCCCTTCAAATGTTGGAAGTTGCTTCCACCCTTGTAGTCACCACCAGATTTGCTTGCTTGCCTAACTTGATTGGCTGCAATTTTGCTCCTATTAGTCCGTTCCCTCTTTTCAAACATTTCTTCAACATCTTTGCCAACCTTGTTTGCCATTTCAACCAAATCAGCATAATCATTTTCTTTATAAACCATTATTCTGGTTTGAACATTATCCTCCAGTCACTTTCTAAACCGTCTGCCCTTCTTTTCCTCAGTATCCACCATATCCGTAGCATAAGCTGAAAGAGCATTAAACTTGGCATCATATTCGGCCACCAACATACTCCCTTGTTTAAGATCGATAAATTCTGCTTCTTGTGCGAAACGATACATCTCAGGACAATATTTATCATTAAAGGCCTTCACAAATCTCGCCCATGTAATTACTTGTGGCACAGGTGGTTGAACATCGGGTAATGGGGCTGAAAGCAACCTCTACTTGCCTCCCACCATATTAAAGCTTGCCCTTTTAAGGTAAAAGTTGCTAAGGTCACCTTCTGCTTGTCAGTAACTCCCATAGTTGTTAGAACCCTCTCCACCGTTTTCAGCCAATCCTCTGCCTCTTGAGGTTTGAAAGTACCCTCAAACTCCGTTGGATAAAGCTTCTTGAATTTCTCTAGTAATCCAACATTCTAATTAATTGGAGTTGCAGCTTGTCGTTCAGCATACTATGTTATAGCCGCCAAAAGTCTTTCTCTGTCTCTGGCCCCAGCCTGAACCCCTATCGGTGCAGCCCCACCAGCCGCATCACCTTGCCCTGGATGAGAAGATGCTTCGCCTTCCGGGTTTTCCATTTCCCTTCACCAGTTACAACTCACTTTAACAATAATATAATAATGCAACATTTATCATGTTAGATGAATTGACACTAAGCTTGACTCAACAAAAAGGAATAACTTCCTATTGTCCACTACTAGGCCACAACTCACTCGACAACACTCAGAATCTAGAAAACTCTTGGCTCTGATACCAAAAACTGTCATGCCCCGTTCCGAAATAGCACCTCATCAGCCTATCCCGATATGACGCGTGACAACAACCCAACAACAATTAGCTACTAGCAATGCCAAGAATAACTAAAAACTGAAATTCAACAGCCACATTTTATTTACACCTCAAAATAATTGTAATTTACAAACTACAGCGGAAGTCTGTCAAGTATAAACTTTACATAACCAACTATTGCCCAAAACTAAACTAAGCAAATATCATCTACAGGCCGGGAGACAAGACTCCCACAGGCCTCAACCACGCATTCCTCGATCGAGCCATAAAATGCAAAACGTGATCTATAGTGGACACCGACCTATACCTGCAAAACTAGAACCCCAAACGAGTTCCAGGAGTGTATATGAGACATGGATGTTGTTCAATATAGACAATAACTCCAAGTTTATCATTAATTAAGCATTAAGCAAATAATCGACACAAAGTTTTTAATCCGACACAAAGTCACTAGCTCGACACAAAGTCATAATTTTGGCATAAAGCCATTGAATCTACACAAAGTCAGTGACACGACACAAAGTTCGGCCTTTGGCCGTTGTTGCCTATCGACACAAAGTCATAGTTCATTATCACAAGTTCAATCCAATCGAAGAACATCTATGAATCGAACACTCACCTCGGTCTCCAAAAAAAAGAAAACTAACACAGTCACTCCCTACGTGGAGCTGCGGTGCTTGTTGTCACCTCCAAACCTAGCATTTTAATCCACACATATGAGAACAAAACTCAAATAGTCATAGAAAAGAAATGAATAATCATAACATGAATCCAAACATGTGCCGATTCCGCATAGAAACATCTCAAGACAGTCCCAACTTCGTCAAATCACTATGTGTCGAGGTTTTATCATTATCGAACGATTTTGGTGTCAAAAGCTTCGCAAGAGGATGTACTCCAAGAGTTGTGAAGGAACCAAGACCAAATTCAAACTATAAGGATGGGAAAATAGACAAACACAACAGATTCATAAATCTGTCTCAAAACAGATTCTAAAGATCAGTCCAGCATTCAAAAATTCACAATAAATTGAGTTCTTAACCTTTTCAAGTGATTCCAAAGCCAAAACATCACCAACTTAACAATACTTAAGACTCATAAGAACTCATGTCCACCCAGCATGCTTAATCTTGAGGAATTTCGCGAGGAACACAAGCTAAAAGCTGTCCAGAATCCCAGAACTTCCCAAAACCTGAACTTAAATTCAAAAACTGCTATAATCTAGAAAGAGTCACGGCACAACCCATAAATATTCGGAAAGATATACAAGTCTAGTTCTTGAATCAAGAAACGGTTTGCAAAATGGACACCCGAGCAAGAAGTTATGCCCATTTTTCCAACACGTGTCTGTGCTGTCAGCAAATACACGAATCTGACAGCAGCTCGGTTTATGATTTTTATCTTTTTCCATACTCCTCAGAAAATTCTGAAATTTTTACGGCATAAGCTACACACACAGAGGCATCTCCAGTAAAATTACCAGAAAATAACATGGTCGGCGTGTCTATGGTAAAAATTCATCAAAAATAGGACAGATTCAACTTGGTTCAAACACAGTTATGCATATTCATATGATATATGAATTTTTTGAGATAAAAACACAACTCCAACCTCAAAATCCCCCTCCCATGGCTTCAATTCAAAGCATATAAGATATAGAGCATGTTTCTAGCAAACAAGAACTCAAGTTTCAATATTTTCGGCAACCTAGTACCAAAATCAACTCTTAGCATCAAATTCTATTGCATCTAATCACAAATTTCAGTTCATAAGGAAAAGGAGACAAAGAATTGCTCAAATCTGATTTCTAGGGCACCCTAAAATCCATTCTCTTCCAAAACCCCCAAACAATTCAAACACAAGAACCGGTAGATTAATTACCGAACATAAGAATTAGAAGATACTTACCAAAATTAAGGTTTCAATCTGCCACTCCCTTCCGCTCTCTCTCGGCAGCTCTCTCTCTCTCTCTCTCTCTCTCTCTCTCTCTCTCTCTCTCTCTCTAACATAGAACAAAACTTCCTGATGGGTTTTTCTTCTTTTATTTTTGACTCACACACACACATAAACACACGGCACACATGCACAACACTTTTTAAAAAAAAATGCACTTTGCCCCTTGAGATACTAGAGTATAATATTTAAGCACCTCACATATAAAGGATGTTACAGGCGGCCTGGCAGTGCACGATGTTCATTATACCTCCGCCGGACCCATACCGTCGAGCTGAGTTCATCCGGCAGAGGTGAGAACCAAGGACTAGGGTGTGTGTTAGCCGTGCCCGGTGATACCTTTCTGCCCGGTGATGTCCCACCAGACCAAGCATTTACTCAAGAGTAGCCCGAACATAGCCGAGCTATATCGATCGGCAGAATAGTCAACCACCGAGACACCCCTGCCCCTGACTTGGAGAGGAAGTCAGGTAGAGGTGAGTAGGAGGGGCAGGTGGCATGATGGTAAGGAACTAACAGTTGGTTGGAAGGTGGCATGACGCCACCCCTCTTGTTGAATGAACGGAGGGCAGAGCTCGTGATAAGCTTTTGGCTGCAAGCTTGACTTAGAATATCAAGTAGCCTCCAATCACCTAGCGCATGGTGTACACATGTGAATTAGGCTCCAAGTTACCTTTACCTATAAAAGGAGTACTCCACCTTCAAAATGAGGTAATGTTCTTCTCTCTCAAAAACCCTACATACACGTCAAAAGCTTTGTTTCCCTCTTTCTAACTAGACTGTCGCAGTGCCTATTCCAAACTCTCTGCGATCCAGGTTTGGCACTAACGCGGGTGCTAAGTTTGTAGGTCCTCGCCATGTTCAAGGACACCATCAACCTAGTCACCATCCTAGAAGACTCAACTAGAGAAAGTGCAATACCACACTTTCAAAGCCAAACTCCTCTTTACCGAACAAAATATGAGTACAATCACAAGTCCAAACCTGAACTGAAGCTCACACATATTACGAGGCTTGGTATTGAGACTTTTGGATACTAATTTGGCGCTGAGTGCATTGATGGGGAGTTGAAGGTGTTTTATTTGATTTTCTTGCTTTATTGCCTCTCGACCCAGCCTTGTAATCGATGCTTCTTGCTTTATCGCCTATCGACCCGGCCTTGTAATCGACGCTACAGTTGTGGTGATCCAAATACCGATGCATCGAACAGAATAGATTTCGCACCGGAATTCGGTCAACCCTACCTTTCTCCGACAACCAAAGCAACGATTCACCTCCCTCCTCTCTGCCTCCAACGCCATCGTCTGCCGTCGTAGCGTAGCAAGACCGAACTTCTTCGATCAGAGAGACATCGTCGTCGTCTCCTTTGTTATTGTCGTCTTCGGTGGTGATGGTATATTAACCAAAAAAAAGGATCAGAATACCTATTTTGAACCAAGTATCTAATCCCTATGATTTCTGTTCCACAAAACATGTATTAGCAAGAAAATTCCTAAAATCAAGCAATCATAACTAATTAACCCTATATATATGGGGCCAGATCCTCCCACACAAAACTTAACACAAAAGTTGACACTCCATCTCAGCCATTAAAACCAAGGGCTGAGATCAAAACTTAAAACACCCCCTCTCTTCTCCCACTAACGCCGTTCTCTCTCTCCACGTTAAAGAAAATAACGTCGTTCTCTCTTTCATACATCTGTACTCTCTCTCTCTCTCCCTCCTTTCATCTTCAGACTCCATTAATCTCAGTCTCAACCCTCACCTCTGTTCTCTCCCTCCCTCACGCCTATCCCTAATGCTGTTAAACCTCACCGTCGCCATCTGCCATCGCCGTCCGACGAGGTATTTGCTGCTCCGACGAGGGCTTCCTTCTCTGTACTCGCCCTCCCATGCCTCGCGCACGTCGCTGCCCGCCAAACAACTTCTCGGTCTTGTCTTTGTCCGCCGGAGTTAGGGACCTTCTTCTCTGGAAAAAAATGGGTTCCGATGAGCCTTTCCGGTGGTCACGGAATCTTAGAGAATCAGTCTCGGATTTGGGTAACAATTTCTTGAAGGAAAAAGAATTACTCCAGTTTTTTTTTCCTAAATTAGAAATGTTTGTTAATCATTTGTGTTTGTATTTAGTTGATATTGACGCATGGTGAATTTTTATAGGGTGTTTTCGGTGAATTTTATTCCAGCTAGTTTTTGGATTCATGAGATGGATGCATATAGACACCAAGTGTTTGATGTAATTCCCCAAAGGTGTTTCTGCTGTTAGGGTCTTTGTGGGTTGGATAAATTGGCAACAGAAACAGTTTGCTTTTTGTCTTGCTTTTGTATTGAGGCCAATTGCAATTTATTTCGAGCTTCTTGTTTTTCCTTTACTTGTTTTTTCTTGTCTTAACATAATCTTGGTTCACCGAGTATCTAGAATATACTTCGAGTCTAACAGTTTCTCAGTTGTGCAACCTTATGACATTGGTATGAAACTTAATGGTTGCAAGTACTAATAGAAGGTAATTGGAGGACCTGATACATGTTGAAGCTTGTAATAACTCTGAATTTTATTGAATAAAAAGTTATTTTATTATTCGAGTTATTTATTTTTATTGCTTGAATTACGTTAATTCTTGAATTTTGCCATAATTGCACTTTGGTCCCTCAAGTTTTAATTCTTGCACTTTAGTCCTACTTAGCAAGCCTAGTTAGCATCTAACCATCCGGTTAGAGTAACTAAACCGAAAAGTCACCTAGTCTTGGCAAAATAACCATTTTGCCCCTCGGTTGGGACTTTTGACCCTTTTGAACCCTAGACTTTAAATTTTAATATTCTTTTTCTTTTTATCAATTTGGATTGTTTCCTTGTCCATTGGACAATGATGGTTAGGGGAACTATTATCCATTGGGTAATAGAATCCCATTTGTTTATATTAAAAAGTAAACTTATTTTATTGTACTTTTTGATTACTTTATTATTTTTTGTGGCCTAATAACTATTATCCATTGGATAATAAATGTTAGGGGAAGTTTTGTCCATTGGACAATAGGGTAAATCTTTCAAAGTACTATTGGATCATTAAATTAAGCATTTTCTTTAATCACATGGGAAAGTACCATTATTTTAATCAAAAGTGCATAGTTACCAAAGTACCTTTTATTATTATTTTATTGGGATTTCAACCACTTTTATATAAATATATATATATATATATGTGTGTGTGTGTGTGTGTGTGTATTAGTACCTAAGATGATTATTATAATTCCTAGGGTACCCTTGCCTATTTATTGAGTTGGTGGGCAAATCCTAGCATTGAATCTACTTGTATTTCAAAAGTACCAAGAAACCCTTTCTTTATTGGATTTTCTCCAAAGTTATGACACATATGCATGTATATATATATATTGTACCTTGCAAAGGAGAGAGAGAGAGAGAGAGAGAGAGAGAGAGAGAGAGAGAGAGAAAGCCGAGAGAGAGAGAGGAGAGAGAGAGGAAAGAGAGAGGAAGGAGAGAGGGAGGGAGATTTGATGTAAGTCTTGGCTTGATTTTTGGATGTACTTCAAATCCTTGGGATTTATTTTCTTCCAAATCAAATCCTAACTCTATTGTACTCTAATATTCACCTTGCAACTTCTCAACCCTTTGATCATGTACCATTCTCATCTCAACCCTCCATTTGATTCAAGAATCTCACCAAGGTACACCATAGCCATGCAAACCTAGGATTTTCCCTTGATTTTTGCTTAAAAGTTGGATTTGATTTGATTTAAAAATTGGGGAATTGAGAGAGAGAGAGGGCCGGCCATCTTGGGGGAGGGGGCATCCCTTGCCTATAAATAGAGAGCCATTCTCACTTGAAAAATCAAACCTCAAAGCAATAGCTCCTCCTTCTCTCTAGAATTCCAAGTTTCTTTGTTCTTAGTTCAAAACTCACTTTGTTCTTAAGAGTTCTTGAGCGAAACCCCTAAACCGCTTCCAAAACCACCCGACGATCTTAAAAGTAGTGTAGTAGTAGTTAGGAAGTTGTTTCTAGGGAAAGTTTTCCAAAACTTTTCCTTTCAAAGCAATCGGAGGGCCGTTACGCTGCCGAAATCAACCCGACATCCAAACCACCTCCTAGGAGAACGGTAGTGATCCTTATTTAGTTTTCAAAAGCTTACTTTATCTTTGTAAAATAGTTGTAATCTTACTATGTGAATCTCTACTTACTTTCTTTTAGTTAAAAGTGACTTTGATCGTTGTTTGAAAAGTAAAAATGCATGATTATGTTGTTTATGGTATTCAAGCATGCTACGTGACTTAGATGTTATTATTATACTATTTCGAAGTTGGAATGAATGCATGTTGTATGAAAAAGTCCCACACGCGGAGTCTCGCATGCAAACGTGACACAAAAACCAAGAAAATAGACACATGGCACCTAGGGTGTATTTAACAAGGTTGTTGTGTTTTCCCGGTTGGAAAATATCTTCGAAACTACGTAATGACTATTTCAAGGGTATTACGTAAGTGTGTGTGTGTGCCAACGGGAACCCGGTGCGGCGGAACCATTGTGAGGATACTCGAGAGTCCGGAACGGCGGAATCGAGGTTAGGTGTGTATGGCTTGGTTATCCGCGTTACGGAGCCAATGCATTGTGTGCCAATGGGAACCCGGTGCGGCGGAACCATTGTGAGGATACTCGAGAGCCCGGAACGGCGGAATCGAGGTTGGGTGAGTTAAAAAGGTGTTTTTGATAAAGGGTAACAATGAAAAGGTTAACGATGAGTCAAACGCCAATGGTAGTTACAAGCGAATGTGAACATGTTGTCATTTTTGTCTTATTTCCCTGCTTATGTACTTATCATGTGGAAATCGATGTTAGTAAGTAGGATTATACTATTGAGCTTTCGTAGCTCATGGTGTTGCCTTTGTGGTGACCCTGGCATATTATATGAGTGGCGACGCCAGTATAATATGTCAGATTTGATAGACGAACAGGGCGATCTATTCACCTTGGAGGCGTATGGAGCCGAAGAACTCGCTAGGTTGGAGGAACAAGAGGAGCCGTAGAATAGGACTTCTTAGTTTCCTTTTGTTGTCTTTTGAATTTCAAATGCTCCTATGAGAGCCGTTTTGTAATAATGAGCAGTGACTCGATATTTCTGTAATAAATTTCTTTCATTAACGTACCTAAAATTAGGGGCGTTACAAAGCTCGTAAAAAAAAGGCATCCAATCCTGCACCTATTAAGAAGGAGAGTGGTTCTAATTGTTTTGATTCTATTTTACTGGTTTTCAGAGATTATTGACAAGCTAGTTAAGGAAGGTACATTGTCTAAAGCTGGAACAGACTGTTACACCATTATGAAGCAAAAGGTGGTTTACTTCTTTGCATTGTCCTGTATATTCAGCGCTTGTCTAGTTGTTGGCTCATGGTGATGTTTTTTTTCCCATTTTGACAAAACCACAATGTTAGAACCTTGACTATGAATTCGATACTGTAAAAGAAGAAATGGATACCCAAGTTGTCGCAAATGGCAAGAATGCTCAGCAGGATGCGGGTGAAGATCACATGTACATGAAGGTTAGTGTAAAAAATCCTCGTGGGATTAAAGTTGAGGTGTTTTAAGCTGACCTTTTGTTTTAGTTGTTTCTCCCTCTGTGTGACAAGTTACCCTTGCCTTTTTTTCCCCATTCTTACTGCTTTGGGTTTGGTTTACTGTTGAGTTGTTATTTTCTGGGAATCTTATCGATAGCCGAGCCATTCAACTTCCCTTTTGAACTTAACCGTTTGCACATGTAGAAACTAGGATCAATAATACCCGAGGGACTCATTTGTTTTGTATGAATTCACTATCTTATTGTAAATTATTGCCAACTTCGGAATATATATCAGTCATCAGACATATTAATGGCATAAAAAATGGATGCGGACTATCTTATTGTAAATTATTGCCAACTTCGGAATATATCACTGTTATCAGACATATTAGTGGCATAAAAAATGGATGCGGACTATAAGATTCAAAAATTATCCAGGTGGCTGATCAAAAATAAGTTCAAGTTCATTTTTCTTGAGCATACTGTACTAGTAGGTAGATATAGGCTTGATACTAACATTCTGCATGGTAAAAGTATTATGAATGCTTTAAATGTAGGTTTTGTATCATGCCCTTCCAATGAACTATGTGACAACTGCAAAGCTTCAGAACAAGCTGGATGGAAAAATCAGCCAGGCTACTGTCCGCAAGCTGATTGACAAAATGACTCGCGAAGGGTTTCTAGATGCCAAAAGCAACGAGAGGCTAGGTTTGTGCTCTGATACCTACTAGTTGAGTGTAATTATTATGGCTTAATTTGTGGGAGTGATATTGCTGCCATGAACTTTTCTCATTTGTTGTCGCAAGCAAACATGTGACCCATTCCGATTTAACTGAGAAAAAGCTAAAGGAAGTCAAGAAAACTTTGGATATTGATTCCATGGTGATGGCATTCATCAACTTATTTATGTTAACATTTTTGAACGATATAACTCTGAACAGGATGTGGATTTTATCGAATCACAGATGTCCAAAGGCATTGGATTTCAGAAAATGGGAGTACTCTACACCAATGCGGATTATCTTACAGTGACCCTATTTCGTAACGAACAATTGAAACAAAGAATGGCTTGTACTTGATCAAGGATCAACCACAGGGACATGTCCACCTGCGGTGCTCTCACTACCATAACATCTCCCGGGCTGCTATCCTCAAATTTCTTTCAAAATTAGTGTGGGTGTGAACTAAGTTGTGTATTTATGACTTGTGTTTGTTTTCTAGTTAAGTACAATAGAACTGGTACACTACAACGTCCTAGTAGGCTGTTTCTCAAGTTGGAAATTAATCATCTGAGCCCAGGTTTGTCTTTGTTGATGGGAAGTTCACAATATCTCATTTTGTATTCATAATAAC
>BPLS01026286.1:0-10530 GCA_019656275.1 Rhododendron kiyosumense
GATTGAGCTAATTCAGCCCAAACAATTTTTGGCACGCCCGGTGGGACACAAAGGTGTCAAAATGCCAAGACTTCGAAAGCAAATAGGAACACCCATGGGTGATTTAGCGCCAGAAGAACAAGCTGTGCCAGAACAGGCACCAGAGTTAGGAACGCCAACGATTCCTGTTTTTCCTCAATTGGCTTCAGAACTCGAAGAGCCTCTTTATGAAGAGCCCTCTTACGAGGCACCTCCTGAGGAAGTACTTCCAAGCTTCCAAAGAGGACAAGCCAGTGGCAAAGACCATGACAGAGAGGAAGTGTTTAGAGAAATGATGGTAGCTTTTCGAGAGATGGCCCAAACTCAAAGGGCCATGATCAAAAGCATGAAAAATAGGTTGCCCAACTTAGAGGCAGCAGGAAATAGCCCAAGGGATAATGGGCTAATTAATCATGCCAACTCGAACACTCACCAAAGTCCCTTCGAAGGAAGGCTTGGAGAGGATGTTGGTAGAAGTAGAATGAAATCTAGAACAGGTAAGGAAAAGATGTATCCAGAAGAAATACCACAATCTTGGTATGAGCCTGTGAGACCTCCAGAACCTGTCTTAGAGATTCCAGGACAGCCTCGTGGTGTTCACATAGGGGTTCGAAGGAATACCAGAGAAAGACAGAGTATGAATCCTCTCTTCGAACCCACATTTGGGGGATTGGAAGACGAGTCAGAACCAGAATTGGTTCATAAGCCTGAGAGAAGGGGTGAAAACCCACAACACCCTCGCCAAAAGGTCCCAACTATCAAGAATCCTTTCATTAGGTCTGTTCGAACTAATGAAGCATTTGATGAAATGCAACAGCCACCGTATGGGAGGATTCCTAGAGAGAGACAAGGGGATTTAGACACGACAAGGGGAGTTTATGAGAACGGCCCCCTAGGACCAGAGCTTCCTGTTGAAAATCAGGAGCAAAACCTCCTCATAGGCAATCCAATACTAAGGGACCAAGTCATGGGTCTCATACAAGAGGTTTGTGGACCTCGAACTCGGGGGGTACAACCTCAAATTTATAGAAAACCATACCCAGAGTGGGTGGACACGACTTTCCAAATCCCCAGAGAGTTTAAAATCCCAGATTTTACCTTGTTCTATGGAGACGGGAGACAGTCCTCTATAGAGCACATAGCAAGGTTTTCTGCCCAGTGCAAGAATTTGGCTCAAAATGGCTTCATGAAGTTGAAGCTATTCCCAAATTCTTTATCCGGGCCAGCTTTTGCATGGTATACTAATTTGCCACCAGAGTCAATAACTGATTGGTTTCAAATGGAAGAGGCGTTCCATGCACAATTCTTCAATGCTGAGCCTGAAGTCTCTATGGCAGACTTAGCAAGGCTGAAGCAGAAACCAGATGAGAAAGTAGTAGATTTCATATCTAGGTTCAAAAGAGCAAAGACCAAATGCAAACTTCGACTGCCAGAGGCAGAATTCGTAAGATTAGCACAAGATGGTTTAGAAAGAGAGCTTCGAAAGAGGTTTGATTCTACAGAGTTTAGGGACTTTGCAGATTTAACCTATAAAGTGGCTAGATACGAATCACTGCTAGAAGAGGATATGGACAGACATAATTCCTCTTACCCTACGTATTATAGGGATCCCAATTATGAGATCGATGCTGCAGAAATTATAGAGCATGATCCTTGTGTGTGTGAGCCTTTGATTCAAAAGAATGTATCTCTAGGACAGAAGTTCAAACAAAAGGAGATTACTAAAGTATATTCTTTTGATATATCAAAAGCAGATGAGATTTTTGATTTCTTGTTAAGAAAGAAAATTATCAAGCTGCCTTCGAATGTGAAACTTCCCACAGCAGAGGAAAAGAATGGGAAGACTTATTGCAAATGGCATGATTCTTGGTCCCATTCAACTAAGTCTTGTAATGTTTTCCGTGACAGGATTCAAGAACAAATCAAGAAAGGAAGGATCAAATTTCCAGAAAAGACTATGGGAATTGATACAACGCCTTTTCCAAAGGTAGAAGAAGTCAACACCAATGTGCCCTCCTCACTGGCTCGAACTGTCAAAAAGTATTGGCAGGATAAGGAGGCACCAGTGAACATGAATACTGTTCAGTATGGAAGAGGCAGGCCACACGCTTGTTATCCTCGAGGCATGGGAATGAGGCCAACTCCCTACAAACGAACCAATGATGGATTGGTTACACAGAAGTTCTCAGGTAATAATCATTTGCCCATGTTGGAAGCTTCATTTTTGGAGTGCCTGTGTGTAGGTTGCAGGGCCAACTATCTGGTTTTTAAAGACTTGGATAGAAAGGGCGTGAGTTTTTTCCCTAAGGAGATGGGAATGAAGAGATTGGCCCCAGTGCAAGCAAGGCTAAGCGACAATAAGCCTTGGCTAGCACCAAAGGGAGACGTGCCCACTAGCCCTGTCCCAGCCATCCATAGAAGGGAGTTGCCACCTTCGAAGAAGGCCAACATTGGCCAGACAGTTGAGGCACCAGGAGAAGCCATACAAGAGGAATTCACTTTGGTGAAAGGGGTTCCTGATTGGTTTCTCAGGCAAGTCAAGCCAGATCTGTTCCAAGGATACAAAAGTTCCAACAGGAATGAGAACAGAACTTTCAAGCCACCAGCCTCGAACTCTGGAAACTGGGTGTTAATTAGGGATCCCAAGTCCCAAATACCACAAATGGTTCCATTGCTTTCAAGAACTCAGAAGAGGAAGCTCCAGAGGAAATACACGCTTTTCCAATCAGGAGAATCCTCAACGGGGGAAGAATCAGGCAGGAGAGCAAGGCCTAATCCACGGTTTGACAGGGTTAAGAGGGACCCAGAAGAATTTCGAGCCCAGTGTCATGAGAGAGAGACTTTGAAGAAAGTAGCCTCGGCCATGCTCGAAGAAGATCTTGATCCACCTTCTCCCAATTCATTGGCTAGTTACCAGTCCGGGTTACTCGAAGCCATGTTGGTAGAACAAGAAGGAATCGAAGGAAGTTCTTCGCCCATGGAGCTATCAACACAAGAGGTTGAGAGCAAGGAAGCTAAGGAAACTGAGGCACTTGAACCAGCCAAAGAAAGGGCAACAATCCAATTTGGCAAGCAGCCAGAGGTGCAGGTGAATATGGTGTATCCATGCTCTATGGATTTCTTCAAGAATGGTCAGACAAAGAAAGGCCAAGGTGATGCTTGGTCAGACTTGGTCAAGCCAGTTGACTTCGAAGAGGCACTGAGTGATGAAGAATTGAACATCATATGCAACAACTGTGATCTGGAAGAAGTGGCTCAGATTGAGATGGACGAGAACCTGGTATGTGAAATTGAGCAGAGTCAAGAGAGTTTGGAGGTAAGCTCAAAGGAAAGTGCTTGTTTTGTCCCAGAGTCCATGTCTGACGTCGAATACCCCTTGGTAATAGATTTAAATTATGTGGAAATTTCATATCCATTTAAATTACCTACTAATGCAATGAGACAACATTTGCGTCCATTATATATCACTGCATATTTCGATGGAGTCCCACTTAACAGAATCCTAGTGGATAATGGAGCTGCAGTGAATATTTTGCCTTTCCAAACTTTAAAAAAGCTAGGGAAAGGAAAAGCAAAATTGATTCCAACTAGCACATCCATTGCAGGATTTACTGGGGAGAGTCAACATGCCAGGGGAATCATCTCCATTAGATTGGCAGTAGGAGGCATAGAGACGGATACTGCTTTCTTTGTGGTTGACACATATGCTAAATATAATGCTTTATTAGGAAGAGATTGGATTCATGTTAATGGATGTATCCCTTCCTCCATGCATCAGGAATTAATGATTGTCAAGTATGACAAAGGCAAAGAAGTGGGTGTTGAAGGAGTCAAAGCTGATCCACATCCATTTAGTGCCACAGCAAATTTTGCTGAAGCTGAAATGTACAAATCAGATGTAGTTCCTCTGAGTGAATTACTGCAAGCAGCCACTTACCCAACCAACGAGATGGAACTGGGAGAATTGGCAGAGCTGAAATCGAAGTTGAAACAAACTGTTGATTATGAATCAGACACCCCAAAAGATGATGCTGCTTGGATGTAAGTCCAAGGAAGAGGCAGAAGAAGAGGCCAACTCTTTGGCTTTGGTAAGATATGTCGCTTTGGGGATCGAGCAGAAGATTCAGGAAGACAATGTATGGGAAGATGTTATGCATGATGGTAAGCCTCATGAGGAGGAAATCCAGAGTGCTTCTCCAGGGCAGGTTGAAGCTCAAGACCTTCTGGAGGAAGTAAAATTGGGGGACGAGCAAAACCCCAACCCTGTGTTCATTAATAAACAGCTTGAACCAGAGGTGAAAGCTGGGTTAATAGCACTATTGAAAGCGAACAAAGATTGCTTTGCATGGAGTTACAAGGAACTGCCTGGATTGGACAGGGAATTGGTGGAGCATAGATTGCCTATCAAGCCACAATTCAAACCTGTAAAGCAGCCAACCAGGAAGATGAGTCCAGAAACTATTGCAGGAGTCAAAAAGGAGATGCAGAGGCTTCTGGATGCAGGGTTTATTAGAACAGCCAGGTATGTCGAATGGTTGTCCAATGTGGTTCCAGTCCCTAAAAAGAATGGGACTATCAGGATCTGTGTTGACTTTCGAAACCTAAATACTGCAACTCCTAAAGATGAATATCCAATGCCTAATGTGGATACACTTGTGGATGGTTCAGCTGGACACAAGATATTATCCATATTGGATGGGCATTCGGGGTATAATCAAATTTGTATTGCAAAGGAAGATGTACATAAAACAGCATTTGCTTGCCCTGGTAATATTGGCATTTTTGAATGGGTCAAAATGCCATTTGGACTAAAAAATGCTGGAGCCACTTACCAGAGGGCAATGAATGCCATTTTCCATAATTTGGTTGGAAGTTTTCTTGAATGCTACATAGATGATATCATTGTGAAGTCAAATTCTAATGAAGATCATTTGAAACATTTGGAGAAGGCATTTCAACAAATGAAGCATTATCAGTTGAAATTGAATCCAGAAAAGTGTTCTTTTGGAGTGTCAGCTGGAAAATTTCTAGGGTATTTAGTCCACAACAGAGGAATACAAGTTGACAAGAACAAAGCAAAGGCTATTATTGAAGCCAAACCTCCTTCTACAAAGAAGGAGCTGCAAAGGTTTCTTGGTCAATTAAATTTCCTTCGAAGGTTTATATCTAACACTGCAGGGAAAACTAAAATCTTCTCTTCTTTGTTGAAATTGAAGGAAGGGGAAGAATTCAAGTGGTCCAGAGAGCATGATGAGGCCTTCGAAGCCATCAAGGGCTATCTAGCCAACCCTCCTGTTTTGGCACCTCCCATCAAAGGAAAGCCAGTGAAGTTGTACTTAGCTGCAACGCACGACTCAATAGGAGTACTGTTGGCTCAAGACAATGAGGATGGCAAGGAGAGAGCAGTTTATTATCTTAGTAGGTTCCTAAACTCCTGTGAATGCAAGTATGCTGCAGTAGAGAAATTGTGTTTAGCTTTATTTTATGCTTCCAAGAAACTCAGGCATTATATGTTGCCTAGAGTAACTTATGTTATTTCTCAAACTGATGTAATTAAGCACATGCTTTCGAAGCCAGTGCTTAGTGGGAAAATTGGGAAATGGATAGTGTCTTTGATTGAGTTTTGTCTTGAATATGTACCACAAAAGTCAGTAAAAGGCCAGGCATTGGCCAACTTTCTAGCTGATCATCCAAATGAGCTTGAGACACCAAATGCGTTGGAAGCCACTGTGGTTGAGATCGAGCCATGGAAACTATGGTTCGATGGGTCAAAAACAGCTCAAATGGCTGGAGTAGGCATAATTATTGAATCTCCCCAAGGGTTGAAAACCAAATATGGTTTTCGACTGAATGAGGGACAATGCTCAAATAATCAGGCAGAATATGAAGCGTTGATCATAGGATTGGAAATTTTACTTAACCTGAAATTGAGTGTTGCTGAAGTTTTTGGAGATTCTCAGTTAGTGATAAATCAGCTAAATGGACAGTTTAAATGCACTAGTCCAGCGTTGATAATTTATTATCAACAGGCCAAGAGGTTGATAGATCAGTTCTATATGCTCACTTTAACTTATGTTCCCAGATTCTTTAATGAAGAAGCTGATGAGATAGCTCAAAGGGCATCTGGTTTCAGAGTTATATCAGAGAATGAAAAGGAGTTTTGTCAATTAACTTTGAGAAAATCTCTGCCCATGCTGCAAAACAGAATAACTGGTTTCGAAGTTTTGGAAATTAATGTCCCTATTAATCAAAATGTTGATTGGAGGCAAGCATTAATTGAATATTTAACCAAACCAGACAGTGTTGCAGACAAGGCAACCAGATTGAAGGCAATAAACTACATAATGTATAATAATGAGCTATTCAAGAGAGGGATGGACGGCCTTCTGTTGAAATGCTTAAACAAGGTAAGTGCCTTTAAGGTAATGGCTGAAGTACATGAAGGAATTTGTGGAGCACATCAAGCTGGCATAAAAATGAGATGGTTGATAAGGAGGTATGGTTATTATTGGCCTACTATCCTCAAAGATTGTATAGATTATGCAAAAGGATGTCAAGCCTGTCAAAAAACAGGTCCACTCAAGCGTTTGCCAGTCACAGATTTGCAATATGTGATAAAACCATGGCCTTTCAGGGGTTGGGCTATGGACATGATTGGGATGATTTATCCTCCTTCATTGGAGAAGCATAAATTTATCTTAGTGGCTACTGATTATTTTACAAAGTGGGTGGAAGCACAAGTTTATCAGGAGGTAAAACAAACCCATGTTATTGATTTCATAAAGGGAATCATATACAGGTTTGGAAGCCCTCAAACGATAACGGTGGATAATGGTTCCATATTCGAAGGGAAACTGGTAAAGAATTTTGCTAGTAACCATGGAATTTCATTAATATATACCAGCACTTATTATGTTCAGTCAAATGGTCAAGCAGAGTCAACCAACAAGATTATTAAGAGGGGGATTCAAAGAATGGTGGATCAGAACCCAGAGGTTTGGCATGAGTTGTTACTTGACACTTTGTGGGCATATAGAAATACAAAGAGGACTAGCACGGGTACTACTCCATTTGCCTTAACTTATGGACATGATGCTGTGTTGCCTATGGAGATTACTGTAAGATCTCAAAGAGTAGCATGTCAAAATGATTTAGATACAGGATCTTATCATCAGGCCATGCACATGGAGTTGGAAGATATTGATGAAGCCAGAATAAAGGCTTTAAACCAAATCATGTTGCAAAAAGCAAGAGTAGCAAGGAGTTATAATAAGAGAGTCTCTCTTCGAAGCTTTGATGAAGGAGATCTTGTGTGGAAGGTTATTCTTCCTATTAGGGATAGGAGAATAAAAAAGGATGGATTAGGAAAATGGGCGCCAACATGGGAAGGTCCTTTTCAAATCCATAGAGTGTTGAGAGGAGGAGCCTATCATTTGAGAAATCTGGATGGTTATGTTCATCCAAGGAAAATCAATGGAAGGCATCTCAAAGCTTATATTCCATCTATATGGGAATCCTTTCATAGAAGGTAGCCTTCGAAGGATGGATTTTGAGGGTTACAATGGGATTTGGTTAGGTTAAGCTAAAACCAAAGCGAATTCTGTATAGCATTTGGTTGTATAGTGGTGTGATTTCAATTGGTTTTGATATTCAGAAGTTCTTTGAAGTTCTTATATGATCACCTTTCGGTCAAGGTGTCATATTAGCATTCGAAGCCATGAAAGAGTCGAGCATTGTCAGCCCAAATTTTCCATTATATTTATGAAATAGCAAAACAAAAGAAAACCCAAATGGGTTTGAAACAGATCCAAGTGGATCTGAACAAAAATGAACACAAACAGATCCAACTGGATCTGAACAAAAAAAAATTTCTGGCTTCAAAAGCAAAAAAGGAAGATCATATTTGATCCTCACAGTCCCAAAGGAGAATCTTTAAGAGGATCCTCCCTCCGGGGGATTTTTTGCTTCATGAGCCGAGAGGACGGATGAGAGATCATCCCAGGTCCTAGCCAAGCAGAGACGTGAAGCTGTCTCCACGCACACCAGCTGGCTTCGAAGCTGCTCGACCTCGCTTCGAAGGGCCTGGAGATCCGTTTGGATCTCTCTCTTGAGCTCCGAAAGCATGTTGGCTAACCTAGCAATCTCAGCTGCAAGGTTGACAGAAAGAGTGGGTTGAACAATATCCATGATTGGATATGTGGAGTAGAGAGAGTGAAAAGAGGGAATGTACCGTCCTGTTAACACATGGGTTTATTTATACTTAAACAAGTACAAAGAATCCACTTCAGTGATTATGGACATTGATGAGTGGAAATATGTAAGGCTCAGAAGACGAAGGGTCTGAGGGCGTTTGGACGGCGTGCTTGCTTATCATTAATGGATTGCAACTCACAATGAGACGGCTGGAAAACCTCGGGAAGTGGATGAGTTGCACTAATTAATTTAGACCGTATGCGTTTGGTTTTCGGAGAGCCAGCTTGTTTTGGCGTCGTCAACATTGTTTATTATTTATTCAAGGGCTTCGAAGCAGAAACCCAGTCAGGGTAAATAATACAAAAATGCTGATGAAGGAGTTTTGCTTCCTTGACTTTCTTTATGCTTATTACGTCCATGTTAGTATGTAGCATCAGAAGCAGAATGAAGCAGTAGCGAAGGGCTAAACTACCAGTTCATTGGTCAAAGCCAGCGTTGGAAATATAAATAGAGAATAAGTATCTTTTCATTTCATCAACTCAGGAAGTTACAAGGAATTACATCGAGAAACCTATCTAGGGTCTATTAGTATCTCGAAGCTGGGTCCCTAGGGATCAAAGCTGAGTCTCTAGGGATAATCCAACTGAAATACAAAGACTAGGACCAAGCTTCACTGAGACTTGATCCAATCTCTCTACCAATTATTGGTAGGGATATAGAGCTCCGGGAATCACAGTTGGAAGCTCATAGCTCCATTGGTAGGTAGGTGGGCTTCGAAGACCATTATTGGTTAGAATTTTTGGTCTTCGAAGCGACCGCTGGATACAGCCACATCGTAAGAAATGATGTGGCTATACCCAGAAGCCTTAGGGGGTAAGGGAAATCTCGTAAGAAATGATGTGGCTATGTTTGGAGGCTTTTCTTCAGAAACAGGGGAAGAGGTTTCATGATGGGTTTCTTTGGAGCCCTAACTGGAAAGCTTGCTTAGAAGTTGCTGCAAGAAGAGAGGGCGGAGGAAGAAGATGCTTGGTAAGTTTTCTTTTTCCAAGACCTCTATTTATACTACTGAGCTTGGGAATATTCATTTATGGCACTTTAAGATATGGTAGGTGAAGCGTTGGCACAGTAGTTTTTCCGAGTTATTGAAAGTGGAAAACAGGGTTTGAATTAATTGTGGATGTACTTGCCCAAGAGAATCGAATATTCAATGAAAGAATAAAGTACAAAACTGTGCAAAGTTACAGAAAAGGACTAGTTACATTGCAAATGGTAGTTAGTAGTCCTCGAAGAGAACTAAAGTTAGCATCCAAAAGGGACGTATGAGCTGCTTTTCTCCTCTGTTCCTCTCGAAGGGAAGGAATTAGCCGTGGGAGCATCGACTCATCCCTTAATGCTTCACCCTCAAGCTCTGGGAAGCCCCTTGAAACTTCAGCTCTCTCTTCCCTAACTTTCTCCAGTTCTTCTTGTAACCGCTGCATCTTTTGGTCGAGCTCTGAAAGCTTATCCTTTCGAGCTTGATATAGAGATAAGCGAGAAGCGGTCTCGAGTGCTTTGGCTTCTAACTTGTTGACCTTCTTGAGGGTTGGGCCAATGCTCTCGGACAAGAAATGGTTATGGGCAATCAATTCACTAAATTGTTTGAGGTTCTCTTGGAGAGTGGAATTGATTGACAAGGGAAGATCTTGAGAAAGAAATAAGGCCTGGTAGCACACCTCGAAGTGATAGGCTAAACTGTGTTCAATCAAAGTAGGAAGTCCTAGTTGGTTTAGAGTCCTCAGAAGACTCTTTAGTGTCTGAACTTCTTCCTTCGAAAGAGCATGGTTAATCCTAAATGAAGGCAAGAGAAGAGGTGTGGAGGGGCTCAAGAGTTGTTGAAGGCTTTCCAAGGGATTCGAAGAGATAAGAGGAGTGGGAGTAGCAATTTTATTGCAGAATTCTTCCAATTGGCTCTTAAAGAAAGTTATGTCGAAAACAACTAAGGGCAGGTTAATTGGAGGAGAAGAGGATGTGGGATGGTCTTCAAGAACATGAGCCATACCAGTTGCCTGCATAAAGTTTATTAAGTCGAAGTTAAGTTGAATATAAAACAGGAAATGAAAGGTATGACTGGTTGTCAAGAGTACCTGATCTGAGGAGGAGGTTGAACTAGAGCCCTGGTCCTCAGCATTTCTAGGAGTATGGCTCTTCGAAGCCAAAGTAGGGTTCGTCCTTAGAGGTCCCTCCCCTGAAACCGGTGAGGGAGTGAGGGGGAAGTCTCTCTGAAGGATAGGAGGTGGCCCCACAGCCTTCGAAGGGGCCAAACTGGTCAGTACTTGTGCA
>BPLS01026299.1:0-18315 GCA_019656275.1 Rhododendron kiyosumense
TAATGGTCATAATAAATTTTTGATCTTGTAGAATCAAATATCTCTTAAGATTAATCAACGATAGCCCTAGAGTCAAAATTTAATTATGGTCATTTAGAATAAAATGATTAGGAAACTAAAATCTTTCCACAGGTTCAAACGGATTGAGATTTGGAACACTTAACTTTTTAACTATATTTTTATTATATAAACTGTTTAAAAAGGTTAAAAAAATTTAGTGTTCCAAATTTCAATTCGTTTGAACCGGTGGAAAGATTTTAGTTTCCTTATCATTTTATCCTAAATAGCAATAATTAAAATTTTACTTTAGGGCTCTCGTTGATTAGCCCTAAGAGATATTTGATTCTGCGAAGTCAAAAATTCATTATGACCATTAAAGATAAAATGATAAAAAATATATGATCTTTCCACCGATTCAACCGGATTGAAAATTGAAACATTTAAATAATTTTAGATAAAAAAAAAAGAAAAAAAACAGAGTATAGACATTATTAATTAAATAAAGCAAAAAAAAAAAGTTTGGATAATTTGTTCTGCAACTTAAGTACGTTGCAGGTGATTGTTTCAACGTTGCTTGCAGGTGATTGCTTCAAGGTTGTAGGTGATTGCTTCAAGGTTTCAGGTACTTGGTTCAAAGTTAAACTTGCAACATTGATAGGATTGTTGCATATTGCAACAATTCACAGAATGTTGGCCTATATATATTCAGTTGCCTATATATTCACTTGTATATACCTTGGTCTATATATTTATACTTACTCTCATTCACCACATCTTCACAATTTTCCTCTATTTTGATATTATTTTTATAATTCATAAAAGAACATTATGGATCAGTACAATTTTTTATTTTCAGAAAGTTGGTCAGTTGGGAACGATGTTGCGACTGATGTTCCTTGTGAGGAGCGCAGCTCCTACGTTGGGCGTGATTACACAGCCGAATTTATGACTGATCAGGTTAGTTATTAATGTTGTTATTATACATATTTGTTACTTATTTTTGTTAAGTAGCACGCAGACAAAACAAGTAATTACCAGTTTAACACCACAGTTCAATCAAAATTGTGATGAAAAATATGGCGGATCCCACTGTTTCTAAGTGTATTTTTTTGAACCAAGTATGTCGGATCACAATTGTGATGAAAAAAATATCAAAAGTATTTTTTTCTTCAACGTTAAGAGCCCATTGTTTCTAAGTGTATTTTACTTGGTTCACCTCCTCTCTAGCCACACGTCCGAATCATGGAAATGTGGGACCATCTCTTATTTTGTTTCCGTGCATGTTTACGCATACTAGACACATGATAGTTGTCCCTCAAAGTTAAATGCGTCTAGGTTGTTCTTGTAAATAAGTCAAATGGCCTTTTTTTTTTTTGTTCTTATTCAAATTTTTTTCGCATTTGTTAGTTTCTCATCAATTTTTTGGGGATTATTGTTTCATCATGACAAGAGGAATCTAAAAAGTAAAAAATTTCGATGAAAACCTCATTTTTTTGAATAAACAAGAGCCCTAGAGTCAAAATTTAATTATGGCCATTTAGGATAAAATGATCAGAAAACTAAAATCTTTCCACCGATTCAAACGGATTGTAATTTAGAATATCTAATTTTTCAATATTTTTAGACAGTTTAAACTACCACAGAAATATAGTTTTTCTGTTTTACATTATTTCACAATCAATATTAGGCTTGTTTGATAGGTTTCATTGAATACATTTCAAAAATATAAAATTTATTTAAAAAAATTACGTGAAACAAAAGTTATTTAACATTTAAAAATTTATAACCAAAAAAAAGAAAGAGAGAGAATGAGGTGTGAGAGAGAAAAGGCGGAGGTGGAATAAGAGGGTAAATTGGGAAACTGATGGCTCCGCGTCAAACACCCCCTGACACCGGGGGGTGATTAACACCTCTCGATCTCAAATACTTCTTGTAGTTCTGGAGCTCACGACAAGGAAAAGAAATGAAGAAAACGAGTAGGGCAAAATCTACTTTTGACTCCTATGGTTATCGTTATATGCGAATACTCTCTCATGCTTTAAAATTGATAACATAACATACGTGTGGTTTTAAAAATGTACTGTAACAACTCAATTTTTTTTTGTGTATAAAAATCTCGTTATTATTATTATTATTATTATTTTGAATTCATTATTTATTTCTTAGCCTTACCATGCATGCAAATTTAGAATTAATAGTCTTGAACCTAATTACTTTTTTCAAAATTACTTTTCTAGATTCCTTGTAGGTGTCCATGCATGAAAACCTAGAATTAATAGCCTTGAGCCTAATTTCTTTTCCCAAAGTTACTTTTCTAGATTCCTCGTAGGTGTTCATGGATATAAACCTAGAATTAATAGCCTTGAACCTAATTATTTTTTCCAAAGTTACTTTCCTAAATTCCTTGTAGGTGTTCATACATACAAACCTAAAATTAATAGCCTTGAACCTAATTACTTTTCTCAAAGTTACTTTCCTAGATTCCTCATAAGTGTTCAACGAATTTATTTCTACAGAAAAATTAGAAGTGGAAGTCTTTAGTCTTCCAGGGAGAGAGAGATAAATTAGAACAGTAGTATATAATTAGTTTACTAATTTTAATCAAACAAGGCCCCACCACTTATTAAATGTCAAATGTCAATTGGTTTATCAAATTACTAATAAAAAGTAATGGATCCTGCACTATTAATCAATGATATATGAGTTGAAAAGTCTTTTCCAAGTTAATATGGTGAAGAAAAGTACACGTAAACATACACTGATTTCTAAATTTTCCAACGCGTCAATATCTCTCTCGGTGAAGAAAAGTACACGTAAACTTGTGGAACTCACTAATTTGAACACTGATTGCTGAATTTTCCAACGACTCGATATCTCTCTCGGTGAAGAAAAATACAAGTAAACATGTGGAGCTCACTAGTTTGAACACTGATTGCTGAATTTTCGAACGAGTCGATATCAGTGAAGAAAAAAGACCTTTCCAAGTCGATATCGCTATTGTCTTTGAACACTGATTGATGAGAAGAGAAGAACAGGAGCCAAATTACAAATTAATGTTCATCCTCTAATTCTTGAACGAATTTATTTCTACAAAAAAATTAGAACTGGAAGTCTTTATTCTTCCAGAGAGAGTGACAAATTAGAACAGTAGTATATATAATTAAAAAATTAAAAGAAATTTTAGAAAAAGAAGGTAATTTCAAGCTCAAAAATTATGTATTTACGCAAATAATTTTCTTACAAATATAGATCTTGTTTGATAGATCTCATTAAGATCCTTTAAACGGTGCAAAAAAAATTGAAAAAAAAAATTCATTTTCATTATATTTGAGTTTGAAATTAGCTCCGTTTGAAAAAAAGTTACTTTTTGTAAAAGTGGAACACCACCTTAGTTTACTAATTTTAATCAGGGGGCTTGCTGCCCACCAGCACGAGGGCCATTTTCTCAAGAGAGAGATGACCAAAAAAATTTTAGTTTTAAAGCGATGAGAAGAGGGAAACCCTCACAAGATCCATAGAGATCCTCATAGAACATTCGGATCTCACTTCTTTTGTCTCTGATTTGTAATTTCCTTGAAAAGATACTACTATGATAAACGAAATTAAAGACGAGTGAAGTTAAAAAAAAAAAAATTTCCAAGTCGATATTAGTAAAGAAAGGCACGCGTAAACATGTGGAGCTCACTAAGTCAAGGTCAATATCGGTACTGACTTTGAACACTAACTGAGAATTTTCCAAAAAAAGAAAAGAAAAGAACACATGACTGCTGAGAAGAAAGGGAGCCAAATTACAAATATTCATCTAAAACCTTTTAATTCTTGAACGAATTTATTTCTACAGAAAAATTAGAACCGGAAGTCTTTAGTCTTCCAGAGAGAGAGATAAATTAGCACAGTAGTATGTAATTAGTTTACTAATTTTAATCAGGGGGTTTGTTCTTTGTTGCCCGCCGGCATGAGGGCCATTCCCGAGAGAGAGGGGACCAGAAATTTTTAGTTTTGAAGCGATGAGAATGGAGAAAAATGATAAACGAAAATCAATGAATAGAAGTGAAGACGAAAGATAGATAACCAGTGGAGGTCATTAAGTCAAGGTCAATATCGGCAAAACATTGAACAAAAGGCTCGCGATGCTGAGAAAGAACAAAACACTCATTCGTGAGAAGAAAGGAGCCGTGCTGAATTTTCCACAAGAAAATAATAAAAACACTCATTACTGAGAATAAAGGGTGCCGCACAAACGTTCATCTTAAACCTTTCTTAAACGAATCTATTTCTATGGCAAAATAGAACTATACAACTCTCTACGACAGATATTGAGAGAGAGAGAGAGAGAGAGAGAGATATACAGGAATAGTAACATGTTCATGTACTACTTTATTCTCTTCTTTATCCTACCCCTTTCCACAGCCCAAGGCGATTGCAGTCCAACAAGATGCTTCCGTCACGGTCCTAAAATCCGCTTCCCATTCCGTCTAAAGAACCACCACCCACCTCACTGCGGCTATCCCGGGTTCGATCTCTCTTGCTCTCCAAACACCTCCGCCACTCTCCTTAACCTCCCCTATTCCGTCCAAGTTCTAGTCACCAATATCGATTACAAATCCCAATTGATTCACATCAAAGACCCGAACAGATGCTTCCCACAACAGCTTCAAAACCTCAATTTGTCCACCACTCCCTTTCAATTTGTTGGTTATCAGTTCAATTTTAGTCTATTCAGTTGCCCCCCTTCAACGAATCCGGATTTCTCATATGGGAAGATCCCTTGCCTCGGTGGCGATGGTCGTGAAGTTCGTGTCGAGGAAGATGGCAATATCAAGTATGCACCCCCCCAACTCGTATCGTGCAGAAAGATGTTTAATGTTCTGTCGGTTCCCTTTGAGGTGTTTGATCAAACACCTCATCTGCAGTTGAAATGGCTCCAACCGGTTTGCGGGGAATGTGAGGCGAAAGGAAAGTTTTGTCGGTTGAAGAGGAACAGCGCGAGCAATGAAATTGAATGCTTTGGCGACCTCAATCCACTTACAAAAGGTAACCCCATTTCTCTTCTTTCCCTTTTGCTTCATGCTCAAGTCAGAGAAAGTCTCAAAAGGAAATTTGCGTTCCCACTATCGATCTTGAAACCTTAATGAGAAAACGTAATTCAAGGTTGTGAATTTATAATTGCCCCAATTCGTTCTTCAAACCTTACAATTTAGGGTCGGTAATTACTAGGTACATTTCGGCCGAGAATTGTGTGTACTCGGGAGGTCCATTTGTTTCCAAATATCTGGTGTTTGTTTAAAGTATTCCCGACGTGATTTAAAAATGTGGCAGATATATAATTTCACAACGGGGGATATACTACAATGGACTACCATGGGAGGAGTGGTATAGATTAGTAATCCAACTATTACTAATTCGGTGGGTTTAGTACATCCTTCACTATCAGTGGTGGCTCTAGAAAATTTTTAATGGCATTTATTGAAGAACCCTAAATTTTATTGAATTTATAAGGAAAACTAACATAAAATTCTCCGATTAATATTAGTAAACTAATTATCTAATATTGTTTGTGGTGAAACCAATTAAATATATCGTTTTCACTTTGCGGCGAAATCAATTGAATCAGCATGGAAAATAATGACAATTATCTTCATGGTTGAGATTGAGATGACTGTCGAAGTTTTACATTTTAATGTTGGGAGTTCAACTTATAGTTTGAGGTAATACAATATGTATACAGGGTGTATCAAAGTTTGAGGGTCACCGAATACTCCCCAGAAGCTGTGGCGCCACCAATGCCGTTAAACAAACGGGCCCAGATAGAGTCGGGCTGAAGCTTTGAACACCATTTTCAGTACACAAAGGAAAAATATAACGAGTATTCCCTATCTTTCGCAGGTGACGTGGTGATTATAGGCATGACTGTAGGCTCATTTCTGCTTTTGGTGATCCTTATTGCACTGTACTGGTGTCATAGACAGAAGACAATAAAGAGAAAAGGTCATCTAAAGATTGAGAGGTTCTTGGAGGATTATAGAGCTTTGAAACCGGCAAGATACTCTTATGCCGATGTCAAGAAAATTACGAATCAATTCAAGGACAAAGTAGGCCAAGGAGGATATGGAACAGTGTACAAGGGACAACTTTCCAATGATGTTCATGTGGCAGTAAAGATTCTCAATAACACTAAGGACAACGGGGAAGAGTTCATCAACGAAGTGGGAATAATTGGTACAATCCACCACGTCAATGTGGTTCGCTTGGTTGGATATTGTGCTGATGGATTCAGAAAAGCTCTTATTTACGAGTTCTTACCAAATGATTCGCTGGAAAAGTTTGCATCATCTGATCACAAGAAGCGTTCACTTGGTTGGAAGAAGCTGTTAGAAATTGCTATGGGCATAGCCAAAGGGATTGAGTATCTTCACCAAGGGTGTGATCAACAAATCCTTCATTTTGATATTAAACCACATAATATCTTGTTGGATGATAACTTGAATCCAAAGATATCAGATTTTGGTCTAGCAAAGTTGTGTTCAAAGGAACAAAGTGTTGTATCCATGACGACGGCTAGAGGGACCATTGGCTATATTGCACCGGAAGTGTTCTCTAGGAATTTCGGGAATGTGTCATACAAATCAGATATTTATAGTTTTGGAATGTTGTTACTTGAAATGGTAGGAGGGAAAAAGAATTTTGATGTAATGGTGAATAGCACTAACCAAGTATACTTTCCGGAATGGATTTACAATTGTTTAGATAGAGGAGAAGAGCTGGGAATTGATATCCAAGATGAAGGAGATGCCAAGATTGCGAAGAAATTGGCAATCGTGGGACTTCAGTGTATTCAGTGGTATCCAGTTGATAGGCCTTCAATGCATGTCGTGATTCAAATGCTTGAAGGAGATGGAGACACTCTGATCAAACCTCCCAATCCATTTGCCTCTACAAATCCAACAATGGCCACGGGACAGGCAAGTGGAAGGCCTTTTAATAGTGAGTTGGAAGTTATTGTTGAATCCGAGTGAGAAAGATATTCATAGATAGTAGTCTCCTCTTGCACCAATTGATAAGTACGTGACACCTTGAGATATCAAAGTTATGTTGTGCTTAGAAATAGGTTATTTGCCTCCAAGTTATTGGGTACTATAAGTTCACGACCAATTTATGATGTTACTTTTATCGTCTTCTTTAAGATAATTGATGAGATTTTATTAATTCTTATGTTGTAGTCTATGGTTGCTAAGAAACAAAAGACAAATTGTTGCAAATTAACTCTTGTGGTATATTTGTTTGGAATTTACTGGAAATATTACTGATAAATGTCATTAATCTGCAACAATCTTTCTTTTGTTTCTTAGCAACCGTTGAAATATAACTGATAAATCTCGTTCTCGCAGTCAAATAGAATGAAATATTCGACTATTTAATCACCATATGCTACCATCCAGAGTATTAATTTTGCAAGAAACTAGAGACATTGGCCACTTAACAGGGCTTTTCCTTTTGTGATTCGGTCAACCTTTCTTTCTTTGCTTAACACATGCATGAGCCCGCGGAGACCGATCAAGAGAGTTTCTACAAACTGGACAAGAAATATTCGAGCAAAGCCATTGATTGATACAATCGGCATGGAAACAAGAATATTGGGCAGGTGTTTTTATTGGGCTTAGGCGGCTATCTCCGAGGACTACAACATAGTTTCCCAAAAAAAGCCATTCTTTTGGTTTTGTCCTTGTTCAATATTTTTTTCGCATTTGTTAGTTTTGCGTCAAACATTTTTGTAGATTATATCTGTCCTTCTCGAAATGAGGAATTGAAAAAATAAACTAAGTATATTATGTGCTGATTTGACTAAAACCCTGCTTTTAGTAACGGAGCTGATTTGTTCACCCTTACCAACTGTACCTATACTGGCACTCTAGCAGCTCCACTCGAGAGTAGCGAATGTGACAGCATCGAGCACGATCCCAGTGTCCTCAATTTGGTGGAATAAGTTCAAAGGCTTCATTAGAATCCAAATTCTCAGCGAATCCATCAGAAAGATTTCGGCTTGAAAAGGCTGGAAAATGTGAAATGATTATTAGGTAAAACTTGATCCTGGGTCATCCTACAATAGAGAGCTCAATGACTTCCTTTACTATGCCTTCCACTCTGCCCCCAACCTGTGATAATCGAAGTCCATTGGTCCAAGAGATAACACTACGAACAGGGATAAGATCGAAAACTAAACTTGGATTTACCATAGATCCATGTTCTGCACATTTCGCATACATGTCCACCAAACTACAGCCAACATAAACATTAAAAGCCATCTGGTACTTGACCACTTGAGCATGCAATTGCTGCCCGAATGATAACCTCCCTAACTCTGCACAAGCAGAAACTAAACTAGTAAAAGTAAACTTATCTGGTATATAACCAATCTCTACCATATCTATGAACTACTCAACAGCTTTCTTTCGGTTACCCATCTGAGAATATCTAGTAATCATCGAAGTCCATCAAAGTTCGAGTGACTGAATTTCTTTCACGCATTTTGTCGAACACTTTCTTTGCTGAATCAAAGTCACCACTTCCCTTTGCAAACATCTCTATCAATGCACATCCAAAACACACACACATCGACTCAAAATACCCAGTCTTTATCACAGACCCAAAAATTATATCCCCTACCCAAGCATTCCCAGCATTCGAACATTACAGAATCACGGCAGCAGAGCATGTTAATAAAAGTAGATATAGCTTTCAAGGTTAGTATTCACCCACACAAAAAAAAAAAAAGATTTCAAAGATAGTAAGAGATCATTGCACTCCAAGAAACCATGTTTCGATGCTCACGCATGTTGTTAGAGATAGTATTGGCCGCTACCCAGTCATTTTAGAATTGCATTGTTAATAAAGCAGTTGTGAAATACTCAGGAGTTCAGAAGGCAATTGGTGCAATCAGAAGACAAATTTAAAATGTAAACTTCGCTTAAAACTCAAAAGCAGGCCAGTATTCCTATTGGTTCAGAATTTGACTGGGTAAAAACAAAAGAAGCAGAAAACACTCTACGGTCTTATGACCTCACAAAATATGATTTTATCAGGTACCCAAAGTTTCTCAGATTTCTAGTCAAAACAAACGGTGAAAACATACGATTATTTAGTCTCAGAGACAAATCTCGACCCCAACAACAAACAAATGAATACAATTCTCGAAGAGCTTAAGATATACGAAGTCAGTGTTCCCCTTGTTTGATTCGAAACCACGGTACAACGTCTGCTAAGCTGAGCAGTCGCCTACAATACTAATCTATGAAGAAAAAGCACCTTACATGAAGATGATAGTCTTTATCTTCCAAAATCATAAAATCCAAATCGCATGGAATCAGCACTAACCCTACATCTAAGATGTCTGGTCTTGAAAATCTAGCGCCCACTTATATCACAAGTGAGAGAATCCATACAAGCACCCGACACATAGAAAAAGCTTTTGTTCATTCCACTATTATCAGCTTGCATAATTTGTGAATACTGAAAAGGTTTTGGAGGCATGTGAAGCAACTCTATAGTTTCTTCAAGCATCTCAATGACTTTGTTCATGGAAGGATGGTCACTAGGCCTCATCTGTATACACCATAAAGCTACGAACAACATCTTCTTTACCATCTGATTCTCCTCCTCGGTGGTCTCTCCAATTTGTATGCTCTTTCCTTCCGCGAATTGGTCATAGACCCATAAAGGGAAGAAATTTTGGCTCGAATTAGCTGATGAATTCCAATTTCTTCTCCTGCCTGCCATTTCCATCAACAACATTCCGAAACTATAAATGTCAGCTTTATAGGAAACGCCTCCGATATTTTTGTAGACCAAATCTGGAGCCATGTAGCCCAAGGTTCCTCTTACTGCAGTCATGGTCACAATGCTATCATCTGTTGCATACAATTTTGCAAGCCCGAAATCGGAAATTTTGGGAGTGAAATTCTCATCAAGAAGAATATTATGGGGCTTTATATCAAAATGCAGGATCTGCATGTCACAACCATGGTGTAAATATCTAATACCATGAGCCACCCCAAGAGAAATCTCATACATTTGCTTACAACTTAATGACAAATTTTCTTCTGGAGAAAAGATGTACTTCTCAAGAGACCCATTAGGCATGAAGTCGTACACAAGAGCACACTTAGATCTCTCGGCGCAATATCCAATTAGCTCCACAACATGGACATGATGAATCCTTCCGATGGTAGCAACTTCGTTGATGAACTCTTGTCCATTAGCTTTCGGCTTGCTCAACATTTTAATTGCTACAAGAGGGCCACTTCAGAGCTTTCCTTTATATACAGAACCATAGCCTCCTTCCCCCAACTTGTCTCTAAAACCATTGGTCTTCTTCTTGATGTCTGAGTAGGAGTACCTAATAGGCACAAGGTGATTCTAACTTTGTAGGAAACCTTCTATGTTATCATACATCGATAAATGTCTTCTGCTGAACTTATAGATTAAAAATCCATACACACATGGTGCACACAGAAACCTTGCTCCAAGGACTGCTCCTGTGTAATGCAGTAAATGAAGCATAAGATCAATAAACAATATCTGCTATCCTGGTATTGTTCTATATGTGTGAAATTTGACAAACAGATAAAAACATGTGGTATATTCTTGTTAAAAGTTCCAAAACCTGATATTGGGATATAATATTCTTATGTTTCATTTGGTTATTGAGTTATTAATTTTCATAATTTGGGAGGTTATGCCTATTGGTGTACCGTCGTGATTAGTCGTTAGATACTTATATTAGCCATTATAATCACCGTTGCATGTTTTACATTTATTTAATATCATTATCTGTCATAATTATATTTGTGGAGGAGTTACCCATAAAAAGGTGCTTATTTATGACCTTCTATGTCTTGGTTGAAGTGTAAGAGATTATACTTGAAGTACAAGTGTAATGAGTTCATATGGTAGTAGCCTGTAGTATTCTTTGCACATATTTTCTACCTCATCTATTTACAACTCCAATCGGGACGGTTGTTTACCTCCTCAAGGACGTGAACTCTAGAGGAGGATGGCTACGAGTTTTGAGTTGGATCTTGAAGTCAGTGGTGTCTGCTAAGACCTAGACGTAAGGAGGCAACTATGACTTTAGGACAAGGACACTATGCCTCACAATCTTGTAATCTTTCTTATTTCCTCTAACTCCATATTTAGGATTCAATTGCTTGTGTATTTTTGGGGCTATGGTTTTGTCATGTCTAGTTGGTCCATTGTCTAAAGTTAGGCCCATGGCTGTATCTATATAGTATAATTAATCTTGCAGAATTCTCTAGATAATGAATGAAACAAAAATCCATCGGTGCTTCCCCCGTAATACCTCTGTTTCCTGCGTGCACTTAACTTTCTTCTTTGGTTCTTGATAATTTCCAAGTTAGTCAAGGGTTTAGGCTAATCTAAAACCAACAATATAGTCACATTTTGTTTGGCCTGTCATGTACTCTATCCTTTTGGTTTATGTATTCTGGGTCGTTTTCACTATATTACAATATGTGGTTTTACGGTGGCTCACCATAGATAGGATCATAGCAAAAATAAAGTCTTACCTATGACGATGGCCACAATATATCCATACATTGCGAAATCATCTGTGAAAAAAAAATATCAATAACTTTTCTTTAACAGCAAATTAAAAAGATTTTATCAATCAATCCAACTAGATTCAAAGATTAAAAAGAGCGAGAGCATGACATATATGCTACTCGGGTCCCAAGAAGCTACAAGAAAGACAAGAGATCAACCAACATAGTCAGAAAGAAAGAAAACCAAAACCAAAAGCCCCTTAAAGAATCTACTGCCCCCCAAAAGAAACCCTTCTGCAGCAAGCTCTCAAACCAAACAAGGTTCCAAAATAGCATTACTATAGCTATCCTCCTATCAGCATAAGCCCAGAGTTGTAGCATCACATAAAACAGATCATCCATCCAAAGCTTTTGATCAGTAAAGTCATCACAACCTATGCTGCTACGCAGCATCAACCCTAAACGCTAAAATTATCAAAAACTTAGCCATGTGACGGAGGAGTTATACAGGAAAAAAAGGTGATTAAAAGTGCATCTAAACTTGAAGAAACGATAAATAAGTCAATTGTTTTATCAGGTAAGTGCACACATTGTGAGAGGTAATGAGAAATGAGTGCAACGGGATACCAAACCACTTTGAATGTCTAATGTTGGAACCATTAACGGTATGACAATGAAAGCAACCTAAGAAGTTTTCTTTATCAACATATAAATATTTCTTTTCAGCATGTTTCTCGACTTATGTTAGTAGGTTTTTTTTTTTTAAACAAAATATGGGTGAATCGCTTCCAGTAGCATCATGCAACAGACGAAAAACAATCCAGACGGGAAGTATGCAAAAATCAGAGACTGGAACTTGCAAGATACCATGAACTCAATACCCCTCACGAAATGTTCTCTCCTTTACTATTCGATCTACAACTTTTGCGTTTCACAAAAATTTCAATTAATACAAAGAGAATTGATCTCTTTCGGTTTCAAAAAAAATAAATAAATCACAACAAACGGAGAACGAGTACTTACAAAGAATTCCTGCCCACAAGCTGCCTGCATTTTTGGGATGGAAAGGATGATGTTAGCGGAAGAAAATCTTTACTCTACCAATAGTTACTAAAATAAGGTGAAAAGAAGGATATCATTTAGAGTAAGAGCCCCTATATTTAAAATTGTAGGGGCCTCTGCTCTATTTTGGTACTCTTTATAATAGTCTAGTAAAAAGGGCCAATATTGAATTTTCGTTTTAGGCCACTGAAAAGGCCGGACCGGCCAGCTCTGACCTTTTCAACAAACTAAGAGAACTGGTTGTAAGAAGTAAGGGATCAGAGGATCTCACTCACTTAGAAACGAAGGCTGGAACAAGCAAGAATCGCCACAAACGGCAGTGACATTCACAGACTCCCCGACGCAGGAAGCCCTTTTCCTGCATTTTGTGCAGGACATTCGAAGAATATTCCACGAAGCCTCAAACCCATACCACAACTCCCTATTCAAATCCAGCAACGACAAATTCGAACCCCTTTCTCTGATTAACTGCGACAAAGAAAGGTAAAAAACCTCCAAAAGGCACGAATCGGGAACATCCCAAACACTAACATCTCCCACCACAACATACGAATAATACCCATTTCCTGAATCGTCTCCGGTGTTGGTGCAACGAGTCCTGTTTATGTAAATAGGAGAGTGGACTGGGTTTTCACAACTGAGGAACACGACCCAGCCCTCTATCGGCAGCAAGTAGGGAGCATGCCCAGAGAAGTCATCCTGTAAGGTTAAGGAGGAGAGTGGGAAAGACGAGCAAATATCGTTGGTTTGGATTCCTAAGTCGACAAGACGAATTGAGTAGTCGGTGTAATTGATTGATTGGACGTAGTATTTTCCGGAGGGGAGGTTAAGGACTGTGCGATTGTTTTCATCACAGAGAAGAGTGTAGTAGTTGTCGTTACAGGTGTGGGATGGGTCGCCTTGTAATTGGAAAGGGAAGCTGATGTTGTGGATGTCTCCACAGGAATTGATAAATTCCTGGTTTCCATTTCCGAGGCAGGTTACTGGAAACAGGACAAGAAGAAGAAGAAGAAGAAGGCGTTTTCTTCCCGGCCCGGCGAAGTTTTTGATAAGCATAGAGAGAGGGAGGGAGATTTCAAGGGGAGATTATAAAAGAAAATGGGGGAATTCGGTTTCAGCAGGACTTGGGGCAAATATTCCCCAACTCATGGACTACTTTTTCAGAATTAAAAAGTTATGGAAAGGAAAAAATTAATTGTTAAGACATGGTTTTGAAGATAAAAATATCCCTTTCCTAAAATCGTTTTACTTTCATATCTCCGGTCCCAATTATATGAGGTATAAAAAAATAAGTCATTAATTATTAATGATTACATTGTGTTATTAATAAAGATCAATCTTTCTGTTAACATAAATCAAATTATATTTTTTTAGAAAACTTTGTCCCAAATAATTGATTATTGTTTGAGGTATAAAAAAGCAATTCTTTAATTATAAAGGACTACGTTAGGTATTACTAAAAATCAATCTTTCTATTAACTTGGACCATATGATTGATCATTGTTTGAGATATAAAGACCTCCGTCAGGTATTATTAAAGACCAATCTTTTTATGTTGATTATAAAAAACTACATTGGGTATAAAAGATACAGAGTTGTTCAAATCAAGAACAAGAAGAACACAAATTCAAACATATTTTGAAACCAGTTTGAAGCCCTAATTTTGAACAGTTGGGTACAAACTAGGCAAATAGATCCGTTCAACAAAGCTTCTCTTGTCCGGAGAGAACCCACTACAGTACGACCCCAAACAAATCCGGTCAATTCCGGCCCTTAGTAGATCACAGCTTCTCAATCGGGAAGAGGAGATACTCGCCGATGTCTTTGACGACGTTGTTCCTACTCCAGAACTAGAAGTTCAAGCGGGCCTTCTTGGTGAGTACGGGTCGGAGATCGAGATCCAGCACCCTGGTTCCGAGCTGGAGAAATATGATTGCGACGGAGGAGGAGGCGGCGCCGTTGTAGAGGGGGGGAGGGCTTCGGGGGTGGAATCCAACGAATATCTGAATAATGCCTTTGAATACTCCTTTGAAATACTCCTACTGTCACTCATTTTCTTTATGCAAATCAAAGGCACTACTGTGGGGGTGGAGGAATCGAGCTCACAATGGATTCTCTCTGAATAATGCCTTTGATTTGCAGAAAAATAGAGAGAGGAGGTGGGCAACGTACTCATGGGAAAGGGAAAAAGAGAACTGATTTTAGGGTTTGAACAGTACGTGGAGGTAAAAACCTCTCCATCACTTGATAATAAAATGCCCCTTCTTCCTCTGTCCAATAATTCCACTGGAGTATTACTTCTGCTTTCTACAGACATCTGCAGTGCGCCGGTTAGACGTCCGATTATTAAAAAATAAAGTGTTGGTTTGTGCGGACAATCAATTTTTTTATTTTTACTTCCTCCGTCCTTATTTTTAAGTCTTTTGTTTCATTCTAAACAGATAGTAAATTAATTATATATTTCAATTGGTAATACATTTTATATGTAATATGAATCCTATTTGATATCGATTAGTACTATCAAACAAAGTTTTTAAAATCACCTAAATCTCATAAATTACAAAATATAATCACTTAAACAAAACCTACATTGAACCACATTGATTTTAAAAGACTTAAAAATATGGATATCAATCATTGTATGTGGATGATCGTATGACAAGAGTATGAAATCAAACGATGCGAGTTAGCTCACGAGAGAAAGTTGAATATGATTGTCACCTTGAGTAGTAGAATTTGTATGTATATGTAATTGAAAAACGTCACAGCTGGATATTTCGGGACAAATAGATAAATCATAAGACTAAAAAAAATAGAGATAAGAAGCTTGCAATATTATAGGTTAATTTTGTCTTTTTTCTTGTTTTGCTTATAAATTTATTTTAAAAAAAGGAGTTGAAAATTTTACATTATGAACTTCTCTCGTCAAAATAAATTAGTAGTACTAAATAGTTTGACCAGATTTAGAATCGCTAACAATAATACAATATAAATACTGATAAATAACTTAAATCGGTCAAAGTACAATCTTGAAAACATATTTTGGTGTCATCAATCAACTACGTAAGGTAATCTCATAGTCATAGGTGCTTTAGGCAAAAATAGAGCTAAATTGGTCCTTGTGTTTTATTATTTGAAAACTCCTCAAATTGATTACCGCTTTTCTTTTTTTTGAATTCAGTCAATTCATTCAAGTCCGAAGGTGAAAATTTCATCGCAAAACATAGGAGTGCACTAAACTGACTAATTTGGGACCCTAGGACACCCGGCAAAAAGCAAATCAACACGAGGTGCCAATATGATAATCCCGTCTGGAACAAGGCGGAGAGATCTCAAACAAAATTCCAGCACAAACCATTACACAATAAGAACAGATGTAATCGAAACAATGAACAAATACAAGCGTAAAGGAAAACTGCTCCCATGGATAGTCCACAACGACCGCCGGATAGACCGGAGCGGACCACTTAGTAATAGTTAAAATTGATATTCGTGTTTTACTTTTTACTGATGTCGCTCCACTTTGTTCATGCAGTTACTAGTAATTTCACGTTAAAATTGGAGCGCCATCAGAAAAAAATAAAACACGAATATCAGTTTCCAATATTTACTCCATATATTAATTGAAATATTAATATAAAAATTTCATAGATAGAATCTATGGAAATCCATTATTTCGTTTTTAAATTCTAAATCTATATAAAAGAAAAATTACCAACGGGTTTTGGTCCTATTATTCGGAGGTTCGAATCCTCCTTCCCAGAGCATATTCGAATAAAGATGGTGAATAACCAAATCCCAATTGAAATTAGATCTCTATATTCATATTTTCATATGGCGATAGGATTAGAATACTCGTCAAATTGATTACCACTTAGTAATAGTTATGTTGACCATTTTTTTTATATAGAAAAAAACAGGCCAATCATAAATTAATAGAATTATAATTAAGCAAATTACTCACACACATACATAGAATCACATCTGGTTTCCAAAAGTTTAAACGATCGATATCTTTTTGGATATATAAAAAACGATATCAGTCTTTTTATGTGCCTGATCGTATGACAAGGGTATCAATTAAACTATGCGCGTTAACTTGGCCTTGAGGAAACAGTGAATATGATCGTCGCCTTGGGTCCTCAGATTTTTATATAGCAAAACAGCGCGGGGGCTCAATTTAGAACAATCAAAATCAACATTGTCCCACTCTGAAATTCTCTGTGACATAATTCAGCAAAACAGAAATTGAGGTGAAAGAAAACCAAACAAACATGTCCATCTTCTTCTTTGTTCTCTTCTTTCTCCTACACCTATCCACAGCCCAAGGTGATTGCGCTCCAAAAACATGCTCCAAACACGGTCCAACAATCCGCTTTCCATTCCGCCTCAAGGACAGCCAACCACCTCACTGCGGCTATCCCGGGTTCTACCTCTCTTGCTCCCCAAGCACCTCCGCCACTCTCCTCAACCTCCCCAATTCTGTCCAAGTTCTAGTCACGAATATCGATTACAAATCCCAATTAATTCACATCAAAGACCCGAATAGCTGCCTCCCGCAACAGCTTCAAAACCTCAATCTGTCCACCTCCCTTTTTCAATTTGCACATTCCGGGTACAACTTTAGTTTATTCAGTTGCCCTTCAACGAGACCAGTTGAGTCTTTTGAAGGACCGTGGTGGTCGACTCGGGCCGCTTGCCTCAGTGGCGACGGCCATGAAGTTTACGTCGAGTCTAGTGGCATGAGTATCTATTTTCCACCCGGGCTGTTATCTTGCAGAAAGATGTATAATGTTTGGTCGGTTCCCAATGAGGTTTTTGATCAAACAGCTGATCTGCAGTTGATATGGCCCCAATGGGTTTGTGGGAAATTTGAATGCTTCAATCCACCTACAAAAGGTACCCTCTTTCTCTAGTTTCCCTTTTCTTTTCTTTTCTTTTCTTTTTTTTCAATTTTATTTAGACGTTGCATTTATATCTTCAATCAAGAAAGTTAAGAAATTTTGCATACCCACAATAGAACTCGAAAACTTCATGAGAAAAAGTAATTTCAGTTCTGTGAAGTTACCAAACGCTACACATGAGGCATGTGTGTGTGTGTGAGACGAGAAAGGCATATATACTTGAAGGACCTGGTTTGTTTACATGGATATGAGCATCGTACTGGACTTTATATCCGATGACCAAATATCTAGTGTTTGGGTAAAATATTTGCGAGGTGAATTAAACATGCCTCACATATATAATATCACGATGTTGGGCTGTATAAAACCATGGGCAATGCGATACTCTTAATATGACTATTATTAATTTGGAGGGATTATACATCTTTCACTATCTATCCTGTCAAACAAATGGACCCAGATGGTAGTTACTAGTTAGGCTGAAGATTTGAACACCACTTTTAGCACATAGAGAAAAAATATGATGAGTCTTTTCTATCTTTCACAGGTGAATTGAAAAGGCGGCTAGTTATTGCAAGTGTGACTTTAGGCTCATTTTGGCTTCTTGCAATCCTCATTGCAATCTATTGGTTCCATAGACAAAAGAGAATAAAGAGAGAGGATCATCTAAAGATTGAGAGGTTCTTGGAGGATTATAAAGCTTTGAAGCCGGCAAGATACTCTTACGCCGATATCAAGAAAATTACAAATCAATTTAAGGACAAAGTAGGCCAAGGAGGATATGGAACAGT